>JAOTQR010144572.1:0-20061 GCA_025774065.1 Solanum ossicruentum
AATGTCTTTAGAGAGCTCTGGGCCAGAATAATTGTTTACGGAAAGATTATGGAGGCGAGTTTTAGGTGATTTCAAAGAAGAGGTCTATTATTGCTCAATTTTTGGTTCAAAAGGGAACAATGTCATTTGGTAAGTCAATTTTAGGTTAAGTGACTAGTCATCAAAAATGGTCTAAGATCACATCCTTACTCCAGTAGTTCAATTGTTATGGTGGAACTGACCAAGCAAGTTCTAGCATACAAGTTGCATTGACAGACATAGTCAAATTTTCTCACACGCGCATGGCACTTTACTTGCACTAAACAACGCAGTCATGCTTCTATCATCAAGATGTCAACCATGCAGTACATAATATATTTTCCCAAAATTCATACAAGCATGTTAGGAGGAATGTAGGCATATGAAAGGTTTTCTGCAAAATGTTTAATTTTTGGGCATTTTTCACATATCAAACATGAGTTACCCATAATTTAAATAAGCACTTGTATCTATACAAACATCACATTTTAAATAAAAGCAACCTAAACATGCTAGTTCTACTAGATAGTGATCTTGAGAGAAAAGAAACATGGAAAGAAAAACTCTAAAGTGTCCGAGAGCCTACCCAACCAAAAAGACAATGTAGTGTCCCCACTACATTCCAAAGAAAAATTGAAAGATTACAAAGAGGGGGGAACATACTTGAGACGACTTAGGCGACGGTTGTGTTAGTGGGTCCAGACCCTCCCGAAGGGTCATTGGGATCATACGCATCATGAGGGCCAATGTTGCTTACGGAGGCTCCAGTCTGTGTTGTTTCTTGTCCAAGTTGCTATCTTTCCCTCACTTTGGTAGCAGCACATTGTTGGGCCTGGATGGCTCGGCACGTCTGTCTCTCCTCTTTTCTCTACGGGTCTCGTGGAGGGCTGCTTTGTTGGCTGCTACATCGCTTACCTTTATCCTTCTTATAAGGCTGAGGTAGAGATAGTAGAGGTATAGTAGTTAGGCCAAGTGGAACTCCCCAAGTCTCATCCAAAACAGGTGTTACTGGAGCATTGGATAACTGCATCTATGATCCGCAGGTGGTCCTGGCATGGCGGGTTGGTAGTTCTTAATTGTCAGCGCCATCTGGGCCTTTAGCTCATTTACCATTTGAACAAGATTTTGCCTCTCTTCCCCAGACATACTACCAAACATGGAGTGAATATATTCCTCTAGAGTGTTGACTTGGCTTTGGAAGGCATTCATTCGGGCCACATGTTCAGCATAACGTTGTGCTACAGCTTGTTTTACATGAGAATGAACCACATGGGGCATCCTTTCACCAATTTGATCCATAATGGCACGTGTCTGCTGAAGGTCTGTCACTATTCGAGCTAGAAACTCATAGGAAACATAGGTGTACCCTTCCTGAACCGAAGGTGTTGTACCACTGCACCCGGGTTGCTCGGAATCTCGTACTGAAGGTAGGACCATGGTATAATCCTCAACTAGAAAAGGTTGTTATAGGGGTGCTTATGGGAAGGTTGTTAGGCCCCCTAGTGTGCGTGTTCTCACCCTAAAAAGCTGATAAGTGACATCTTTGATTAGTGCAATGTTCACCACACCCTTAAGAGTTATCCTGCCATCCAAATATCGTGAGGAAGGAATATTGCCTAGGTGGCAGAGTGCTCGGATCAGGCATGGGTAAGGCATGCCTACTCGATCTGATAAAGATTTATCTCGCATTTTTGTAGAAATAATTCATCCCACATTGATTCCATACTCCGATATCAAACATGCTATCAGGATGTATGAGAAGGCTGGAGCGTGTTATCATTACCCATGGGATGAAGTCTTGCCCTCATCACTGACCACCAAAACTTGGAAGAAAAGTTCAAAGATGACTTGGCAATAGGGACCTATGGTTTTGTGACACACAGTGCGTTGACTCCTTGGATGGTGACATGCTCCACTATCCATTGCATCAGTGTAGTTCTGGAGGCTGGATCAGACATTAGTTCGTCATCAGCAATCTGCAGATTCTGATTCATAAATTGGCCATCTAGTGGTGCTCGGTAATCTGTGCCGAATAGGAACCTATTGATGGTGGTCTCAGAAATGTCTACACTTGTACCTTGCATCATGACATAATCCTGCAGGGCTAATCTAAGGGCAGCCTGTTTCTTCACCTGCGCAGAATAATCACCCTAAATGGAATTCAACAAACTAGCAGCATAGTTAGAGTAAAATTCTTCAGTGATTGCGGGGCCATAATAACCTGGTAGTTGAGCCATCCAGCTAAACTAGTGTGACTCAAAAGTGTCTCTGATGTCGGGGACTGCTTCAAGTTGATCTGTGATGACACACATTTCAGGTGCGATAGGCCGTTTGTGAAACCCCGAAGCACCATTGAGAATCCCTTGAGTGAAAATTTTCTTAGAGATGGGGGTCGTCCATTGGGCGCACAAGAACACAATGAGCCACCTTGTGGTCTCAAGGTCAGGTGTGCGAGAGACTGCATACCGTATCGCCTTGTCAATGCTATCCCGGAGATCTATCTCGTCAACTCAGCTTCCGGGTACGCACTGGTTCTTCTACCTGTTTCGCCTCCTCATGTACATATTCCTCCTCAGGTCCCGCATCCACAACCCCCTCGTCAGACAGGGGGCTGCATGACTACTCATTGCGCGAGCCCTAGTAGTGCATGGGGAGTAAGGTAAGACACGTCCAGTATAATGGACCTCGAATCTTCCGGGAGGAATCATTGTCGAAGTTGCCTACCCCTCCTTCATATGTCAATATTGTCGGAGAATCATGTAGGCGGGACCTCGGAGCATCCCTAGATTTGGTTGGTTTTGGTCATGGACCCATATTATCTGCAAGCATCACAAACAAATGACAATAGTTAGCTAATGTGAACCAAAAAATGACACACTAACGGGTACTCAAGACTTCCCCTGTGGCATAAAAGTGACAAATACCCTTAAGAATGGAGTCACACAGTCTATCATAGGGTAATTGCACTTATGGGTTAAAGATATAAACAACTAAAAATTTAAAGATTGAGAAAGATATATAAAATACTAAAAGATAACAAAATACTAAAGGATATCAAAATGTTATAGTAAACTACAAAATTTCTATAGAAAGATATATAAAATATTGAGAAATATATAATATCAAAAGAATTATAAAAACATTTGAATTCTAAAAGAAATTCGACAAAATAAATAAATAATACAAAAAAGTTGTTTTTTTATACATGACACTACACGAGCCATGTAACATGACATGGTCTGTGTAAAGGAGGTGTGGAGGGTGTTTGATAATGCAATGGATGAAGCCACACACATGGAACCCAATACAGGTCGTGGGCATATATACGGCTCCTGTACTAAGCCGTGCATCCTCGTCAAGTGATATTTGTCAACCCAAAGCACACCCATCCCCACGAAACCACTTGTCCAGGCAAGATAATCATAGATCTACTATCACACCAATAAATACCCACAAGTACTTCAAGAATTTCATAAAGATCTATGAAAAATCATAAACATTCATGAGTCTCACTACACAGCCCAGCAATGGTGATTTTCACCATCTTTTGCACACCCATCTTACTTATAATACATTCGGATTCATTTAACACTAATAGATCAAAGACAAACATAAATTTAAACATGCATCAAGGAAAATATACCCAAGAAGGAAGAATTATGTTACTTACTTGGTCAAGGACAAGAAGGTTGATAACTTTTCTTCTAAAAATACAAATACATACCAAATGTGAAGCTACGGATCGTGAATATTAGTACGAATTGTAAAAAGAAGAGTGAAAATTTTGGGGATTTTGAGAATAAAATCTTGAAGAAGAGAGAGAGTGAGTCGTGTTAAGAAGAGAGAGAAAGTTAGAAATTAAAAATTCGGTGTTGGGAAATAAATGGGGATCTCGAAAAGCATTTATCAACCAATTTGACCAATTCTCTCTATTCGGCAAGGTCGACTATACGGCCCATCCAGCGTGTCATGTCCCATGTAGACATGTCGTTCCACTATTTTCATGAAGAATTAACTTACCTTGCTCACGCGCTAGACAATTTTTCACACGGACCGTGCAACGTGTAACGGTCTGTGTTAATTTTTCGTGCCCAAGAAACTCGTTCCTAATACGTGCATGGTTGTACAGGCAAACACCGAGAGCTATCCAACCTAGGATAGTCCGTGTGAGTTAGCCGTGTAACCATACTTGGACAATTTTATGGGCATCTCCAAATGGATACTACCACAAGTCATGCTACTCCAAACGGCCTATAAATGTGGGCATGACACTTTGTTGCACTAACTTTGTGCTCTCCTCTACAATATGCCAAGTATCCCTCTTCATAAAATGTTCTACAACTTTAAACATAACATCTAAAATTACCTGAAAACCAAAAAGCAAAAATTTTAAAACAAAAGATATAAAAACTAATAAATGTTTATATATTACAATGCATGGGTTGCCTCCCATGAAGCACTTGATTTAACTTCGTAGCACAACACAGTGCCTTGACTACTCAGACTTCATCAAGCAACATGACCTCAATTACTGAGGCTTCATCCACAAGCCCTAAATATTGTTTAATTCTTTATCCGTCAACCTTGCATTTATGTCTAGATTTAGCTTCCAATTCGATCGCACCATATGGAAATTCTTGGAAAACCTTAGACGGACCAGACCACCGAGATTTCAGTTTACCTAGAAACAACCTTAACTTGGAGTTAAACAGCAGTACTTTATCACCAACACTGAAATTTCTTTGTGCAATATGCTTATCGTGTTGGAATTTCATCCTATCTTTGTAAAGCACTGCATTCTCATAAGCTTGGAGATGGAACTCTTCTAATTCATTGATTTGGTTAAGTCTCAAGTTGACAGCTTCATCTCAGTTCATGTTAAGCTTCTTTAGCGCCTAGAGCGCTTTGTGCTCTAACTCCATCGATAAATGAAAAGCCTTACCAAATACCAATTGATATGTAGACATGCCAATGGATGTCTTGTAAGTTGTTCTAATAGACCAAAGAGCATCGTCTAGCTTCCTTGCCCAGTCAGTTCGGGTGGCATTCACAGACTTGATTAAAATTTCCTTGATCTCTCTATTTGACACTTCAACCTATCCACTAGTCTACAGATGATAGGGTGTGCCTACCTTGTGTTCGCAAACTCCGTATTTTTGCTGGAGCAACATGGAAAACCTTATTAGAAAACTGAGAACCTCTGTCACTAATGAAAGTTTTAGGTGTCCGAAACCTAGAAAAATTGGACAACAATCTTGCTCTCATTATTTGGTAATGCAACTGCCTCTACCCATTTGCAGACGTAGTCCACCACCACAAGGATGTACTTCATTCCATACGAACTCACAAATGGGCCAATGAAGTCAATGCCCCATACATCGAACATTTCTACCTCAAGAATTAGGTTCAAGGAAAGGTATTGGTGCTTGGAAATGTTACCCTGTCGCTGGCACTGGTCATAATTCTGCACAAAATCATAGGCATCTTTATATATGGTAGGCCAATAGTACCCACACTGCAGGATTTTCTTTGCTGTCCTAGTACCCCCATGATGGCCTCCAACTGCGGAGGAATGACAGGCCTCCAAGATGCTCATCATTTCTCATTCCGGTATGCACCACCTGTAACTCCGTTCGCACAAGTCCTGAACAAAAATGGTTCAACACAGAAATACCAGCGTGTATCATGAAGAAACCCCTTTTTCTAGTGCAAGTTAAGGCCCTCAAGCATAATGTCACTTACCAGAAAGTTAGAAAAATTAGCAAACCAAGGAATCAAATTAACAGAAGCTGCTAATACCTGCTCATAGGGGAAAGAATCGTCAATGCTCAACCAATCCTTTGCTAGTGATTCATCCTCCAGTCTGGACAAGTGATCAGCCACCTGGTTCTCAATTTCTTTCTAATCTTGCACTTCAAAATCGAACTCTTTTAGCCAAAGAACCCATCTGATCAACCTTGGTTTTGCGTCCTTCTTTGCCATGAGGTACCTTAGTGCCACATGGTTTGTGTGCACGATCACTTTTGTGCCCAGTAAATATGCCTTGAATTTGTCGAAGCATATACCACGGCCAGAGATTCCTGCTCAGTCACTGTATAATTCTTTTAGGCATCGTTGAGAGTTTTGCTGGCATAGTATATAGGGTGAAAAATCTTGTTGTGCTTTTGTCCAAGTACAACCCTCACAGAAATTATGCTTGTGTTACACATCACCGCGAATGGAGCAATTCAATCAGGAGAAACTACCATGGGTTCGAAAATTAACTTTTGCTTTAGGACCTCAAAGGAATGCTTATAGTTTTCATCAAAATGAAACTTAATATCCTTCTCCAATAGTTTGCATAAGGGATGTGCGATCTTGGAGAAGTCCTTTATAAAGCACTGATAAAAACCTGCATGCCCAAGGAAACTCCGGACCCCCTTCACATTTATGGGAGGTGGTAGTTTCTCGATCACCTAGATCTTTGCTTTGTCTACTTTTATGCCCTTCTTGGAGATCTTATATCCAAGAACTATCCCCTCTTTGACCATAAAATGACATTTCTCCCAATTTAGCACCAAATTAGCTTTTTCATAACGTTGCAACGCCCTGGTTAGATTTAACAGACAAGAGTCAAAAGAATCACCCACTACGAAGAAATCATCCATAAATACCTCGAGGGTGTCCTCAACCATGTCAGAGAAGATCAACATCATGCAATGCTGGAAAGTAGCTAGGGCATTACATAGACCAAAGGACATCACCCTGAAAGCAAAAGTACCATATGGACAAGTGAAAGTAGTCTTTTCTTAATCTTCTGGGACTATGGGTATCTGATTATAGCTCGAGTACCCATCCAAGAAGCAGTACCACACCCTGCCTGCCAATATGTCTAGCATTTGGTCCATAAAGGCATGGGAAATGGTCCTTTAAGGTCTATTTATTCAGCTTCCGGTAGTCCATGCATACTCACCACCCAGTCAAAGGTCTCAACGGAGCTCATTCATTTTTGACATTGGCTACCACTGTCATGCCTTCCTTCTTCGGGACACATTGAACTGGACTAACCCATTTGCTATTAGAAATAGGGTATATCACCCCCGTATCTATCCACTTGATGATTTCCTTCTTCAACACCTTTTGCATAAGTGTGGTTTATCCTGCGTTGATGCTCGATATTGGGCACACAGTTATCCTCCAGTTTAATTTTGTGCGTGCATATCCCTAGAGGGATCTCTATGATATCGGCAATAGTCTAACCAATGGCTCGCTTGAATTGTTGGAGGACCCTCATTAGTGTTATCACCTATTCTTCTTGAAGATCTACAGCCCCTATGACAGGAAGAGTATTGTTAGCACCCAAAAAAAGTACATACCTTAGGTGTTTGGGTAACTCTTTGAGTTCCACTGCAGGCGCTTCCTCAATAGCCGGTTTAGCAGGCGGCATTTGCCTGTTTTGCAAGTCCAGGTCCAACTTTATCGGAACAAATGGTCGAGTTCCCCTGTCTTGCAGTGCATTAATAGTGTCCTTGTACCCATTGACACCATCTTCTGGAAAGTTCATCAGTACCACTGCTAATGTGTCTACATCTATTGTTTGCTCAAGTGGGATTTCAGAAAATGAGTCCTCTTCCACATCAATGATAGACATCACAGATAGTTCTTTTGGTCTTCACATTTCAGCATATACACTAAATTTAACCTTTTCACTATTCAGTTTAAAAGTCTACTCTCCTTGCTACATCCACTAATGCTCTGCTGGTAGCCAAAAATGGTCTCCTGAGGATGATGAGGACCTCAAAATCCACTTGACAATCTAGAATAACAAAGTCTCCAGGAAAAATAAACCTTCCCACATGGACAAGCACATAGCATAAAATTCCAACGGGATGCTTCATTGACCAGTCCACCATGAGCAGCCGCATTGTATTGGGTGTGGGGGCTCCTAAGCCCAGCTATCTATACACTGCTAGCGGCATCAAGTTAATGCTGGCACCTAAATTACAAAGAGCTCTTGCAAAATCAAATGCTTTGATAGTGCATGGAATAGTAAAGGCTCCTGGATATTCATTCTTTTCCACCAGAGATCTTGTGACGATGGCACTACAATGGTGGATATTATTTGCTGGTTCAATCATGGTTGTTCTCTTCTTAGTCACTAAGTCGTTCATGAACTTAGCATATCTCGACATTTTCTCCAGTGCCTCTACTAGCGGGATGTTCACTGATATCTCTTTCAACATGGATAAGAATTTCTAAATTTTCAATCGTCAACCTTTTTCTTTAACCTTTGTAGGAATGGTGGTGGTGGCTTAGGAATGGCTGGCAGTGGTTGAGTCAATGGTTTGTCTGACTCCTTAGTCTCTTTAGCAACCTTGGGTTCTATTGTGTCAATTCAACTTTTGTCATCAACATGCACTTCCATGGGGTCAGGCCTTTTGCCTTTAGCTTTATCCATAACTGCATTACTGAAATAATATGTTTGGGCAGTACCTTATCGCTCCTTGTAGTAATTGTCATGCAATGACCGTCTTTCTTCGGGTTCTGAGTAGTGTCCCTAGGAAGTGACCCAGCTTTTCGTTAATTGAGTACAATTGGCAATTACCCTATCTGCGGCTCTAGTTGCTTGATTGAGGTAGAATACGAATCGAGTAACTGCCGAATATTGGACATCTCTCCTTTTATATCCCGCATTACGGCCTTAGTAGACTCAACTTTGTCAAGAACCTTTTCCATCATCTCTTCTAACATAAAGCTTCCACCAACATCATTTTAACACTCACGATTCCTATAGCCGTCTCTATTTTGCAAATTTCCTTGATAGTTTTGATCACGACCAAAGTTCCGACCTTGATAACCGGCGTTGAATGGCCGATAATCCCCCTAGCTGCCTAAGAAGTTTGCCTCCTCACCATAATTATAACCTTGATCATCATACCTGGGCATTGTGTCTACAACTTTACCCTTTCTACTCCTCCATCCAAGAACCACTTTGCCAACAAGTCCAGTTGGGTCTTCATGCAGGCCATGTCTTAATCTCGTTCCTCCTCTTTCTTTCGCTATTCTTCAGTCATCTCAAAGACAAGCCCCGAACAGTCTCCTTCTCTAGTGCACCATGCCCCATTATTGTTGGCTAACTGATATAAGATAATTACCATATCTGGGAAAGTTCTAGACATGTATGATCCCCCACAAGCAGCATCGATGATTGGCTTGGTCACAAAACTGCAGGACCTATAGAAGATTGCCTTCTAGTGCTCATTTGTGAGAAGATGATCTGGGCACTGCTTAAGCTTTTTCCTGAACCTCTCTCAAGTCTCATGTAGTGCTTTATTTGGCAATTACTTGTGAGACCTAATATCATCAGTAATTTTCAGTTATCTTGAAACGAGGAAAAATCTCTCCAAAAATGCCTATTTTAACTCTCCCCAAGTGCGGATAAAGTTATGTGGAAGCTCATTTAGCCACTTAGTCGTGGCGCCAGTAAGTGACAAATGACACAATCGTAACCTTATTGCTTATTGACTAACCCCTGGAATCTCAGACAATTGACACGTCACTAAAAAGTTCAAGATATGCTGATTTGCATCTTCGGTTGTTGCTCTGCTGAACAACCCTTTTAATTGTAACATCTACAGCATAGTACTGGTAATAGTGAACTTAACACCTGCAGGAAGTGGGGGTAGCACTATTGTTCCTATGGTCCCAACAGCCTCATCATCATCATTCGATTGAGGTTGTTAAGGTCCACGAGCTCGTGCACTGGGCAGCGGCGCTTATCTAAGAGGTGCTGCCGGTAGCACATCACCAACCAGAACATCATCACCCATGTCATCATTTACCCCACCTGCAGGATTCATGGCTAACTCTGTGTCTAACTACGTCATGTTCTTGGGGATTCATTTTGCAAATTGATCTAGTAAGCTCGGGATCGTAGGGAACTAGTGCTTCACCCTTATTGCGAGTGTTTGTCATGCAACGCTGGTTCCCTACAAAGAAATAAAAACAAGAAAAACAGTAAAATCAAGGACTAATATTACAAGCTAAAAATAGCAACTAATAGATCACCTTTTCACCGTATTCCCCGGCAACGGCGCCAAAATTTGATACGCCCAAATTTACACTCCCAATAGGAATATTAAAGGCGTCATTGATCAAATATAGAACTCAACCAGAGTTGAGGTCGATCCCACAGGGAATGCGTAAGATTAGCTCTATTAGTGACGTTTTTCAGTTATAATATCTAATCCCAGAACAAAACAATAATACGTAAACTAAATCGGGGATTGTTGTTTTTGTAGTATTAGTATCTAAAATAATGAAACAAATGCAGTGACAACTAACTTTCAATCAAAGAATAAGAATAATAACAACAACTACTAGCTTTCAAATATTTTATAGATTTAATAATTTATGAAAGAAATAGGATTGTGAACCACATGACATCCAATGCAATAATCCAACTTGTGTAGTAGATTTGGTAGTAATTACATATACAAGATCAATAAATAATGTAACATCTAATTCACCTTTTAACCATTCTTAAATACAATTTATTCTTCACCTTTCAGTCTCGAAATGTATATTAATTTTAAACCTTTGTTATAGATCTCAGAATACTTTTACCTTTCGGTCTCAAGTACTTAGAGTGGGTTAAAAACCTCGAAATTCTGTTGTAGGATTCTTTTCTTAATCAGTACATCCTTTCATGGCATGTAAAGTTACAGGCATGCTCTCAATGTGTCGACTCATTGAAGAAGAAATCAAATTAAAGAATACTACAATGTATACATATATTACTCCCAAAATCTACCATAAGTTAGTTCATTTTATTGGATTGTCATGGTTCACACAATCCTAGATATAGATATAGCCTAGAATATTTAAGAAAATGAAATAATCACAATAATAGGAAGACATTATAATAAAGAACTTACTCTTGATTTAATAATAGATCGAAGAAATATAAGAGAAAATTTGAAATAGTAATGAATCCACAGATCACAAGGTTAACTTTCTTCAAAGAAATGAATAATCTTCACTTACAAGATTTAGATCTAAAGAAAATGAGAAAAGAGAAGTTAAAGAAGATGTTCTTGAGCTCAAGAATGTTCTCAGCTGTCACTCCTCACTCTCAGTATAATACCCTAGAAAGATAACATGTTATATATATATCAAGTAAAAAAATACTTTAAATTAAAATAATAAAAAGTTATCGGCATGGGTACGGGATCCTATACGACCCGTGTGGTCTTGCACGGACCATGCTTCACAGTTCACTAAATAGCCAACTTCCAGGCGTAGCTTCACTTGAAGGTGACGACCATGGACCGTGGTTGGCCACATGGCCCGTGGTGATTGTCCGTTCCACATTACGTAGCCATTCTCTCCACTTTTCGACGGTAATCCACCTATCTTGCGTCACCTCCACGCTACATTACCATGGGTCGTGCCATCTTCATGGGTTGTGCCATCGTCACATGTTCCAGCACCTTTTGTTGCCAAGTGGAAAGCCACGAAGGACCACACGGTCCGTGGAACTTCCTTTGAGTCGTGGTGATCACCTTGTGCCTTCAATTAGATTTCGTTCATGCTCTTTAATCATCATTTTCATTGTGAACTTCCCATTTCCCATGCTTATTTATTGTTCCTGAAAAATAATCAAAACACACATCAAACCAACAAATTTTTCTTGAGAATGTACAAAAAATCCTATGTTAAAGTATTGTAAAAGTCATATTTCTATGCCTCATCAGTCCTCTACCTTATTAGTAGTCTTTATCACCAAGAGGTGGGCTAATTTAGTCATCCTATCAACAATCACCCAGATCGAATCATGTTGTCTGCGGGACCATGGTAAGCCTATAATGCAATCCATATTGATTATCTCCTACTTCCATTCTCGAATTTCAAAATTCTGGGCTATTTCACATGGCCTTTGGTGCTCAACGTTTACTTGTTGGCAATTTTGGCACTTAGAAACAAAGTATGCAATGTCTCTGTTCATCCTACTCCACCAATAAACTTCTCTCAAGTCGTGGGACATTTTAGTAGACCCTGGATGGATGGAATATATGGAGTTATGGGCTTCTGCCATGATCCTTTCTCGAATACCATTAACATCTGAAACTCACAATCTACTTTGGTATCTCAATAACTTATCCCCCTTTGATTAATGCCATCACTTTTTGCTTATGTACATCTTCCTTCAATCGGAGTAAAATGGGATCTCAATCTTGGTTCTCCTTTACCTCTATGACAACGGATGATGTAGACCTATTATGCATAATTATTTCACCTTCACTAGATTCATCGAGTTGCACTCCTAATCGCACCAGTCTATAAACCTCTTTATCCAACTCCTTCTTCCCTTCTTCCATATGAGTGGTGCTCCCCATAGACAACCTGCTAAGAGAATTAGTAACCACATTAGCTTTACTTGGATGGTAGAGGATGCTCATATCGTAGTCGATGAGCAACTCAAGTCATCTCCTCTGCCTCAAGTTAAGCTCTTTCCAGGTGAATACATATTGTAGGCTCATGTGGTATGTGAATATATCAACATGTCCTCCATATAAGCAGTGAAGCCAAATCATGAGTGCAAACACCACCGCAGCCAATTATTAGTCGTGAGTTGGATAGTTCCTCTATTGTTCTTAAGTTGTCTAGAAGAATAGGCTATGACCTTACCTCTCTGCATTAGAACGCATCCCAATCCCACTCTAGAAGTATCATAGTAGATCACAAAATCATCGATCACCTCAAGTAGAGTCAACACTAGCATAGTTGTCAATCGAGTTTTCAACTCCTGAAGACTCTTCTCACACTCGTCTGACCACTGAAACTTAGCTTTCTTTTGAATCAGCTTAGTGAATGGCGATGATATAAAAGAGAATCCCTCAATAAATCTATAGTAGTAACCAGCCAAAACCAGAAAAATTCTTATGTCAGTTGGAGAGGTGGGTGTAGGCCAGTTCTTAACTATCTCAATCTTCTGCATATCCACTCGAATACCATCACCCGAGACAACATGGCCTAAAAATGACACTGATTTAGTCCATAACTCACATTTGTAAAATTTGCCAAACAACTTCTTATCCTTGAGTGTCTGATGAACAATTCGGAGGTGATCGGCATGCTCTTTCTCATCTCTAGAGTACACCAAAATACTATCAAGAACACAATCACAAACATGTCAAGGTATTGTATCAATACTTTGTTCATCAAGTACATGAAAGCGGCACAAGTATTGGTAGATCCGAAGGACATTTCCAGAAACTCAAAATGACCATATTGGGTTCAAAAAGCTATTTTTTGGATGTCACATTCTCTCACTTTCAACTGGTGTTAGCCTTATCTGAGGTCTATCATGGAGAAAATAGTGACACCCTGAAGTTGGTCAAATAAGTCATCAATCCTCGAAAGGGGATATTTGTTCTTAATGGTCACCTTATTCAACTGGCAATAATCTATACACATCCTAAAGGAACCATCTTTCTTGTGCACAAATAGGACATGAGCGTCTCGAGGAGAGATACTTGGCCTAATAAATCCTTTGTCCAATAAATCCTTCAACTGCTCTTTCAGTTCTTTCAACTCTATGGGATCCATTCTATATGACCAAATAGAGATAGATTAAGTATCGGGGAGAACATTAATCCTAAAGTCGATCTACCTATCAGGAAACTCTAGGTAAATCATCGGGGAACTCATTGACAACTAGAACTGACTCCAAAGGTGGAGACTCTATATCATCAGCCTTAACTCAAAAAAGGTGATAGATAATCCTTTAGAAATCAATTTTCTGGCCTTGAGATAGGAAATAAATTTACCTTGGGTACTACAAAACTACCCTTCCACTCTATAATAGGCTTATTCAAAAATTGGAAATAAACCGTCCGGGTTCTACAATTAACGGAGGCATAACAAGGGTGAAGCCGGTCCATGCCAAGGATCACATCAAAGTCAATCATCTCTAACTCAACTAAACCTGTCAAAGTATCTCTATGATATATACACACCGTGCAATCTCTATATACCTTTTCAACTAGAATAGACTCACCAACAGTAGTAGAAACACTGAAGGGATCAAGAATACATTCAGAAGGATCTCAAACTTAATATCCACATATGGAGTTACAAATGATAAAGTGACACCTAGGTCAAGCAAGGCACACTCATCATAGAAAAAGACTTGAATCTTACCCGTGATGACGTTTGGTGCAACTTCCAGATCCTACCAGTTTCCCATCACATACGGATGGTTTGTACCCCTCACCCCTGTTAGTTTTGGTACCTCTCTAACTACCATTGGCTAGTGGTACTGTTGACGACTGAGCAATATTACCTCCATTGCCCCGCCTCCTCACTGGGGACTCATTCTGGAAGTGACTAGTCTGTTCACACCTATAGCAAGCATTTGTGCTCTCATGGCACTCACATAGGTAGAGTTTGCCACACTTGCCACATGGTTGTTTCCCCTAAAACCTTGAGTCAGACTAGCTTGGGATTAAGAACTCTGAGCTATTGAATACTGATGGGCCTGATACTTCTGATCATACTTGTTACTCAGAGCTGGTATACTTGCTAAGGATGGTGTATAATTCGAAGACCTATTCTGAAAATAGGATTTGTCGCTCTCACCATGTTCATGCTGGATAGGATAATACCCTACTGACTTAGCCTTCTTGCTCAAGTGCTCCTTCCCATCCCTCTTCTTTTCCTCCTCAAGTTATTGTGCAAAGACCATATGCCTATTGATGTCCATGTTCAAAATCAGCACTGTCGCTTTTCACTCATTTTTTAGATATGTTCCCAAGCCATATATGAACTTTCTCATTCTAGATCTCATGTTACGGACCATCTCTGGAGCATACCTCGATAGTTATATAAACTTAAGGCTATATTATTTGACAGTCATCCCTACATGCTTCAAGTTAACAAACTCCTTAATCATTTCTTCCCTCAACTCTAGTGGAAAGAAGTGATCAAGAAAGGCACTCTCAAAGTTATCCCAAATGGTAGGCTAGGCATCCTCATCTCGACTCTCTTCCCACTTATTGTGACAAATATTTGACATATCCTTGAGTTGATAGGAAGCAAATTTAACTCCCTCAATCTCCATTGCATCAATAGATTTCAACACCTTCCACATCTTATCAATAAAATTTTGGGGGTCCTCCTCAAACTTAGACCCTATGAAGACTGATCGGTTCTTCCTCAGGCTCTTAGGAGCTTGTGAACTCTGATTCCCACTCTAGGAGGCTACTAGTTGGGTAAGCATAGTGATAGATCCTCTGAAATTAGCCTCTGTAGTAGGAGTATGTAAAATAGTAGGTGCTTGGGGAGCCCTAGTGACTCTAGCGCGTCGACTCCAGCCTCTCGTCTTTACATAAGGAGACATCTCTAGTGGGGGATTCTTAGTGTTGCAAGCTGAAGTGTCTCTTTGGGTAGTGATACACTTAAGAGACATGATATGCAAACACGTAATGTACAAATTAGATAAATAATTTAATAGAGTTAAACTCTATTGCATGAACTAGAATACAAGAAAGTGTAACAATTCCTAATGTCTCATAGCCTCCTACTTATAAAGTGTGGTGCATAACACACGCATAAACACGACCCTACTAGACACAACTTTATAGATTCCCTAGGACACTTGAACTTTGTGTTATGACACCAAGTCTGTCACGCACCGGGAGGATACCCTTGGTGTGGCTGGCACTCAGAGACTACTACTAGCCCCTAAGTGAACTACATGGCCTCATCGTATTCAATCAATTGTAACTAACAATGAAAGACACCATTGATCAAGAATACTTAATAGAAGGCAATGATGATTTCATAACCAAATGCCAAAAAATATAGCAATCAAACTAAATAAGACTAGCATGAAAGAAACTAGCCAAAAACATAATCCAATCATAACTCAACAATCTAGTCTATGAAGCGTCTAAATCATCTGACCAAATGGTGTCAATGATAGGTCCATGGCTACCTCAGAATAAAATAAAAATGTTGAACTCAAAACTAGAAGAGAGAAACATGATATCCTACAGAAGCAGGGGGGACTCACCAATCAGTTGAATGCTAATGGGTCCTCAACGGAGCACCTATTGATTATCACTGGTACCTATCTTTGCATCATAAAAAGATGCAGGCCTAAATGGATGTCAGTACATGGAATGTACGAGTATGTAAATGGCAGAAAAAAACATGTAAAGGAAGAATAACATCAACTCAAATAGCTCACAAGAAGTAGGAAACTCAATCAGCATGTACAGAGTCTAAATTAAGAATATAGTTTAGACAATGACCATTCATATATCATCTAATGCAATCCACTCAGAGTATTATCAAGGCTTAATTGGGAGTTTCTCTAATTGACAACCATCACCTATGAGCCGATGAGGATACAATAAAACAATGTCATGTCATATCTATCCCATACCTTTCTAGGGTAAGGGACATCCCATCGGTGGATCCAAAATCAATAACATTGATTCCTCTTTTTGGGACAATAGGAAACATCTGATTTTATGGTCAAATCCTCTCCAATGCTGGCTACGTAATTGTTGAGTTTGAGTTGGACTTACTTTTACTAAATTAGGTGTTAAATGCTCCTCCCAAGACTCAACATGCTCATAAGACATAAACCCTATGGTTAATTTATACATCTAGTATTATTGGATACTTGTCAACTCAATTCATCACATCAACTATCAACTTTTTGATTACATTCTTTCAAGGTTCAACTCTTGACTCAAAAAAACTCTATCATGCATCATTCTAACTCATATCTTTTCGTAAAAACAAAAGTATAGTTAAAGCATTTAGGGATTCCATAGACTCTTTAGGCTCAAATTCTACTCATGCATGCCCATTTAAGTGAAATATGTAAAAATAACAAAAATTCATGCTAGGGTCCATCTAGAAAAGAAATATCACCTAATTCAAGCATTTAATTCATAAAAATAGTAATTCATGCAAGATCATGTAGGAATACAATAGGATTTTAGAGAAACCTTCAAGAAATATTCATGGGAGACTCAATTCATTCACAACTCTATCAATTCATGTTATGGGGAACATGGAAGAACGTAATCCATGTTTTGGCTAGCCTTACATACCTGCAAATTTTGAATCTTGAACAGCTTGGAAAAACTCACTCGATTATCTTTAAAACCCTAGCCTTTTTCTCTCTTGAAACCTTGCTCTAAGTTGGACAAAAGGTGTTTTGGCATAAAAAGGTTAAACTGATATGTTTAGGGACTTATTTGGATGTAAAAACGTCAAGTTTAGGCTTTGAAAGGGTGGAAAAATACCAAAATAACCTTTTGTAAAAAGCTATCAAAGCCTTTCACGGGCCCATCTATGGCCCATAGAAACTTCCACGTCCCACAGGAACCAATCTGTAAACTTTTGTGCAATTTTCGGGGCTTCTGTATAAATTCTATGAGGTTAATCTATGGCTCGTAGGTATATCTACGACCCGCAGGTTGGTCCGTCAAGTCTAGGGCTCAAAAATGGATTGGTAGAAAGTTTTCCACAAGTGAATAGTACAGGCCGTAACTCAAACCACGGCCCATAAGTAGGTTTCATAGTTCAACTTTTCTCTAGCAGTCTTCAGTAAAACAGTCATAACTTTTGACTCTGAACTCCAAATAAGGTGAAATTAGTGGCATGGGAAAGCTAATTCAAAGACCTTTCATTTGGTATGTCATGGGGCATCTAATTCTCTATGTGCTAAAAGTCATGGTCATTTAAATTTGACACTTGCATAATCTAACATGAGAAATTTAATTTATAGAAAAGTTTTGAACTCAGCTAAGAACTAGAGGTCTCTTATGACCCCTAATCCACTTCCCATATATAAGAATGAGGTTTAAAAAATAGGTACATGTAAGAATAGAGTTATAGAGTGTCACAGATTCACCTTTTTAGGGGAACCAACTACTTAGATGATATCTAGCTTACCGATCTTTAATGCTAGCACTAGAAAAAGTTACAACTATAAGGTCGTACTAAGTTATGAATTCATGGTGACCACAATACCCTTTTTTTTCTTCTATTGATTTAAGCACTTTCAGTTGATAATTTCTTACTTGTGTTTAGTTAGTGTATAGTTATTATTTTCTACATAAGAATCTCCTCTTTTTAAAAAATATTTGACTAAGAGTATACATACATATAATTAATAAGCTAAGTATGATCCACATTCCTCATGAATTCGATCCTAACCTTGGCTAGTTTCAATATTTGAACAACTATCACTTTACACTTTTTAATGGAGGTGTAATTTCGGCGTATCAATCCACGGTCCATAAACCAATCTACAGACCATAAATGGCACTCGTAGAAGCGGTCGAACAGTTTTAAGTAAAGATTTCATTTATTTTTTTCCACTTTCCGTAAACCTAATTCATGATGTTTTGGCACTCTAATTAGAGTATTTCTTATTCAGAAACTTAGTCTTTATGGACTAAACTCCCCTAAACTCATCAACTATCATAAAAGGGCTAAGGCTAGGGTTCCAAGGATTCTTTCAAATGAGGGTATCCTATCACTCTCATGTATAAATGATTTTGATTTCTCGAGAATTCTTTAAAATTGTTTGAGGTAAAGCTGGATTTTTTTTGTAAATTATGATCTCTCTTCATTAATTCACATTTTGTGTATTTCTTTCTAGTCTTAGAATCTTATTACACCAATTTACCATGATTATACAAGAAAAAAGACTTTTAACGACCATTTATTAACGAAGGAAAATGAATCTGGTCGTTATAAATACACTTATACTGACCAAATTTTTTTCCGTTGTTATAAATATACTTATAGTGACCAAATTTTTTTCGATAGTTATAAATATACTTATAGCGATCAAATTTTTTTCAGTCGTTATAAATATACTTATAGTGACAAAAAAAATTTGGTAATTATAAACTTATAGTGACTAAATTTATTTCGGCTATTAAAGATAAATTTTAATCCAATATTAATGAGGGGATGAATTTGATTATTAAAAATATAACATCTCATTGTTAAAATATATTAGTTAGTATAAAAATATATTTTAATTAATATGAGTGCAAATAGATCAGATCAAATCATGTTATAAGTATAACAAGGGGCGCTTTATTAATCATTCCATCATTCTGATAAGAATCCTCCGTCTTTTATAAGTTTACTTATTTCATAATAAAAAATTTAATAAAAAGAAAAAAATATTAATGTATTATTTTCTGATGACTCTATCTGTCATTCTTATTATAGTCAATTATATAAAATTTTGAAATACTGTAAAAGCATATGGTTACAATCTTTTTGGCATAATTTTTTTTAACTTAAATATTTTCTTGATATTTTTTCTATATATATTTTTATTTTGAGAGACAATTTATTAATCTTTACTTGGCCTTTTCAAAGGTGCAAGATGAAGTAGGTCAAAACAAAAAATTGTAATAAAATAAAAAATTAAAAATATAAGTCATAACATTAAATACTCCCTCCATCCCATTTATGTAGCACTCTTTGATTTGGCTCGGTGTTTAAGAAAAAAAGGAAGACTCTTAAAACTTTTAGTCTAAAATCATTTTTAGATATTTGTGTGAATGAGAATCATTTTATTAAGGGTAAAAAAGAAAATATAAAGGTAAGTTATTTCCAAATAGAGTAAGGTAACGTTCTTTTTGCGATTGACCAAAAAGGAAAGGGTGTCACTTAAGATGGGATAGAGTTAAGATGTTTAAGGTAGAAAAATTATATAAATTTGGTAGTAAGTAATTTTCTCAAAAGAATACAAGTTTTCCACTTACAAATTACCTCGATCAATAGACTTAAGAATCACTATTCAACAATAATGTTTCTTCTAATAAAAAAATATATATTGTGTCGATTTTGTCACACCCCTCCCTGGGGTCGTGACCAGTGCCCGATAGGAGCACGTAATCATATACTAAGTCGAATTCCCTTATAATCATAGCCAAGAATTCTACCGAAATTTCGGCAGAGTTTCCTCTGTTTTATTGACTAACCACACCTGCAGCAGCTCCCAGAATACAC
>JAOTQR010144631.1:0-57477 GCA_025774065.1 Solanum ossicruentum
AAAAAAGAAACACGGCAAGCAAACCTTTGGATCAAAAATAGGAAAAGTTATGGACATGAGGTTACTCAGACTTCACTCTAACCCATAACTTCCCATATTCCACCAAAAGAGAATATTATTCCCTTAAAGTAAAGATACAAACTAAAAACATATATCCAATATATACATATATATATATATATATATACTAAAAACCAACATTTCAAAAACAAACATCCAAACATAATTAAAAACAACATTCAAAACAAAACATTTAAAGATATCCAAAAACCAATATAAAGAAAATATTGTCTAACAAAAAGAACAAAGTATCCGTAAATAGCAAGTAAAGACTAGGGTTAAAATATCAAACATAATGGTGCTCAAGCATCAGCATCTGTCTAGTCGTCGGGCGTGGACCTCCTCTGCAGTCTGGGCTATAGCAGCATGTGAGATACCCTCGCCCTATGTAATCTGTTGCTCTTTATCTCTTTGTATAGCCACCATAAGTAGTGACTTCTGTACCAACTCATCTGGTATCGACTTATCCTCTGGTGCTACTGCCTCATCGTCAGTCCTGGGCCTCTTCTGGCTCACTTCGGGGTCATCAGTCTCGAGGGGCCTCTTCTCATGGATATGCGGGCGGTCAGCGAGCCAATCAAAAATATCATCACCTCTCGGTTCCACTCCGGGACTACTGTTGGGGCCGATAACATCTTCAACAACTCGGCCTTGAACTTGGCCAACTCCTTTATCACTGCATTTATGTCAGCAGCTCGGGCACCCTCTAACCTCTTTTGGACCCTCTCCTCAAAGGCATCTACTCTGGCATCAACTACTCTGACTCTTTGATCCATCAACTCACGAGCGAATGCCTTGGCCTACTCCTCTGAGTCTTTGACTTTCTTAGAGACCCATGGCCTGATCTTGCTAGCTAAACTCTGTAAGTTGAACTCCGTTGTGGCTACCCAACACACCAACGACTGAAAAGAAATAAAAAATATAAGAGAATCAACTTGTATAGTAGAAGGTGTTGGTACAGGTATACTAGAGGGTGGCCTTCGCCATCTTTACAGTCTGATTATCATATTTAGTGGTAGAACGGGGTGCTCTGTAGTTTGGCCCAAACTAGACCCTCCTAGTAGTGTCCTTTAAAATATCAACAATTTCACCACGGATAAGAACTTTGTGCAACCTCGGCCACTCTATAGTTTTCTTCTCTCTAGGAAGATCTTGGAGAATAGTGGCATAACAGGAGGCATAAAATTCCCTGACTAGATATGGGGCATACATGCACAACTTCTGTGATAGTCATCCAAGCCTGTGACAGTTGATCTCTGCCTCCAAGTCTGGTACATACTCAATCTGAAGTCGTTGAATCTTGACTCCTCATGAAATTGTCGAACAGGCTTGCCTTGACCCTTTGGTTCCAGACCTTTATCATATATTTTCTTTATGCCTAGAACACACCATCTAGTATTTTTGGGGACTGTGGAAGTGACAGTAATAGGGTTTGCCGGAGGTTGAGAATTTGCCCCCTAGGTTAGGTTGTAGATGCCTCTATAGACCCTAACTTCGAAAGTGAGAGGCCATCATCTGACTCATCTTCATCACCCTCCTCTTTAGACTAGGAGGGGCTAGTAACTCTATCAATACCAGTGTAGCGCAGGCTCGAGTCTGAGGTATACTTGCCTCGAGGTCTACACAAATTTTGTGAACTTCCACAAATCCCTCATATTATTCTTCATCAGAAGGGTTATCTCAATCGTCGCCCCAAATCTTTAACAACTTCTTTTCTTGCCTTTGGTGCCTTATATCCTGAAAATTCATCCCCATAATACACAATGAGCACCATAATATTTGAATCAAATAGAAACCACAAAGACAAATCAATAAAGAGTAATCAAAGCAATAAAAGAAAACATAAACACAGTGCACTGAATCAGTTGCAGATCTGCAGGTATAAGGCACAGGTATGACTCGTAGTGTGTCCTACAAGTTGTACAATAGCCTTATAGTGCTAAGGTTCCTGAAAAATTGACTATCTGATCACACATATGAGGCTCAGGTAAGACTTGTAGGAGGACCTTGGAGTCATATACTAGGATCGTAATAGGGAACAGAATACCATTTTGAACAAGGAAGGTTCAACGAGGCCCTCACTATGATTTGTAGTAGGCACTACGAGTCATAGATGGGTATCGTATTGTAAGTGTTAAGGAACCTTAGATGACTGATGCCTCTTACGAGGGGACACTATGACTCCTATGGTGACCTACGACTCATAATGGATCCTTGTAGCAGAAACTGGAAAGCACTTCTGGTGCCTATGCCTTCCTACAAGAACCAAAGAACACTCAATCAACAAGCAAAGTAGCAAATATTTTTATGCATAGAGTAGGCAAACGAAACAAACAAACCCAAAACATGGACATAGTGACCCAATTCCGAAGTTATCCAGAAAAATCTATTGAAGCTCACAACCACTAAATAATATTTTGCATGCGCAATCTAGAAATACTCAAGAATAATTTAACCTTACATGTACAACTGCAAGACCAACAAAAAGACCTAGGAATTACCATGAGATTCGAAATAGACCTAAGCAAGGGCATCTCAATAAATAACAAAAAATCCACTACACAATCTTGAGCAACAAATAGATATGGAAGGATTCCCACCATCTCAACAATCACACCAGAGTGATTTAACAATTCAAAACAACATTATGGCTTTTAAATCAACAAACCCTAACTTTCACATGTAGAACATCAACTTCTCATGAGCAAACTAAAGTTCACCACCACTCACATAATCATCAATTGACATACCCATACTCATAAAAAGTGTGCGTAATTCTAATAAAGATATCTTACCAATTGAGAGGGTGATCATGTAGATGCAATAAAGAGAAAAAGGAGATGTCGAAAACCATAGAAAAATGCACTCACTGGAATACTTGTCGAAAAATGATGTGATGCGATGTTAGGGGTCAAAATTCAATTTTGACCCCTTTTATAGTAAACTTGGCCAACAATTTAAAAGTTGTGTATCGGGTCTACAAAACCCCGACTACAAGTTGTTGGAGGTCCTACGACTCGTAGATCCTAGTCTCATAGCAATCCCAACACTTAGACAAAATTTAGAATCCACACCTAGGCACTACGAACCCTACTTATGACTCGTAAGAGACTCTACATATCTTAAGATTGGCTCGTAGTATGTGTGCCAACTTTAAGTCCTTATTTTTACCCTCTACGAGGCATGACTAAGAGTTGTTATGTTCACTACGAGTCATAGGCCTACTCGTAAAGGCTGTCCCACATGCAATTTTCTTCACCTTTTCAGCTTTTGGTCTATTCTAGCAAATCACGCTTAAAAAAATACACCAATGTCTATAATAGAGGTGGAAAATGTGTGGATTGGATTGGATTTGGATGGATTAAATATGGGTTGAGCCAAAATAGATTGGATCACAATCCATCTATATAAAATATGGGTAAATATGGATTTAGTAAATTATGGTTTGGATAAGAATAATTTCAACTCACTTTATTCTCTTGAAGCCAAAAAAGATTAAATCAAAGGTAGATTGTTAATATTCAATCCCAATCATCCCAACCCTACTCCCAAATAATTTTTTTTGAAAAAAATTATATTTTTCATTTTATTTCAATAAAAGCTCGGTTCTTTGGCGTACCAAAGTGTTGAGATCACTATACCGAATCAAAGAACTAATCTTTTGAAAATAGAACACCTACACCGAATCGAAAAATTGAACTGATCTTTTGAAAATAGAACACCTACACCGAATCGAAAAATTGAATTAGTTTGGTTTGGTTCAATTTTTTGATTTTCCAATATTTATGACCACCCCAATAAAAAAAAGTTAAAGTTTTTTGCCCCGACCCCTGCTCTCACCGACACCGAACTAAAAAATTGAATTAGTTTAATTTGATTTGGTATTTTGATTTTCTGATTTTTGTGCGCTCAATAAAAAAATAATTTTTTTTACCCCCTCCCACCCCAATGCCGAACAGAAAAACGAATTACTTTGGTTTGGTTCAATTTTTTAATTTTTTGGTATTTATATCGGTCCCAATTAAAAAAAGTAAATTTCACCGCCCACCCACCAACCCCGGCATCGATCTAAAAAATCAAGTTAGTTTGGTTTTGTTCGATTTTTTGATTTTTCGGTATTTATGCCCACCACAATAAAAAAATTTGAAAAAGTTAGATATTTTGCACCCCCACCGACACCGAACCAAAAAACTGAATTAGTTTGATTTGGTTAGATTTTTTAATTCTTTGGTATTTATGCCCGTCCCAATAAAAAATTAAAAAAAGTTAATTTTTTTGGCCCCACTCCCCCCACTGACACCGAACTGAAAAACAGAATTAATTTTGCTTGATTCAATTTTTTTATTTTCTTATATTTATGCCCATCCCAATACAAAATTAAAAAAAAAAAAGTTAATTGTTTTAGCCCTTCACCCCACTCCGACACCGAACAGAAAAACTGAATTATTTTGGTTTGGTTCAATTTTTTAATTTTTTTTGTATTTATTCCAGCCTCAATAAAAAATTTTAAAAAAAAACTTGCCCTACCCCCCACTCTGACACCGAAATGAAAAACCAAAGTAGTTTGATTTGGTTTAATTTTTTGATATTTATGCCCGCCCCAATAAAAGATTAAAAAAATTATCCCCACCCCAACCCCAACATCGAACCAAAAAACCGAATTAGTTTGATTTGGTTTGATTTTTCAGTAATTATGCTCGCTCCAATAAAAATAAAGTCCCCACCTCGACCCCGAACTGAAGAAACAAATTAGTTTGGTTTGGTTCAATTTTTTGATTGTTCAGTGTTTATGTCCGCCCAATTAAAAAAAAATTTGCCCCCCCACCCCGACATCAAACTGAAAAATAGAATTAGTTTGTTTTGGTTTGATTTTTAAATTTTTTGGTACTTATGCCCACCCCAATAAAAAATATCGTTAATTCCCCCCTTCCCCGGTCCAAATTTTTTTAAGAAACGAAAAAAAATATGCACACAAATTTTTTTTAGAATAATTAAGAATTTTTATGGGTCTACATGAGTATCTATATTTTATCCATTTTGACCATATTTGTATAAATTCTTAAAATAGATCAACCCATATTTATCCATTTAGAAAATATGAGTGATCCATTAAAATAAATATGGGTAAAATGGGTTCTTTTTACCTTATATGGACTGAAATTGTCACCCTTAGGATAGAATAATACAACTGATCCAATGTCTCAAAATTTCAAAACAAATATCAAACCACAATCTAGCAATTCAAACAAATGACATAAACTTAAAACACTCCAAAGACATAAAAAAATACTTGTGTTGCCTCCCAAGAAGCCCATTGTTTAATGTCGTGGATCGGCTTTGTCATCATCCATCATCAAAAGTCTTCAGTGGCCCAAACTTCAATCTTTAACTCATCCGGATGTTTCATTGATTGGAGGATGTCAAACACCACTTATACATCATTGACCCTGAACCGAAGTTGACCTGAATCCATATCCACCAAGGTTCTCCTGGTGGCCAGAAATGGTCTTCCCAGTATAATGGGCACCTCAAAATCAACCTCACAATCAAGGATTACGAAGTCTGTGGGGAAGATGAATTTATCAACCTTTACAAAAACATCTAAAAGTATCTCCTTCGGCTTCTTGATAGTTTTATCCGCCATAATAAACCAAATTCTTGTAGGAGTAGGAGTGCCAAGGCCAAGCTTTCGGAACACTGCAAGAGGCATTAAATTAATGCTTGCTTCTAAGTCGCACAATGTACTTGTGAATTCAACTTCACCAATGGTACAAGGAATGGTGAATGCACCGGGATCCTCTCCGTTTTGAACAAGGCATTTGGCAATGATCGCGCTACATTGTTGGAGCTCTTGTGAGAGCTCTTAGCTCAAAGTGCACTTCTTTGTCAGAAATCCTTCATATATTTTGCATAACATGGCATCTTTTCCAAAGCTTCTAAAAGGAGAATGTTGATGTATAGTTGCTTCAACATTGAGAGGAAGTTTTTGAATTGCTCATCCTTTTTCTTAAGTCTTTGAGGGAAGGCAGAAGGAGGTTTTGGAATCATCTTAGCCTTTTCTTGCTCTCTCACTTCTTCTCTTTGCATCCCAAAACTCTATGAACCTTCTCCCTCAACCACAACTTTACCACCTATACCCTTTTCACAAGCTTCATCCTCAACTGCATGTATTATGGGATCTATAGTGCTTTTACGACTCCTAGTTATGACCACCATACAATGCCCATCATTCTTTAGATTTTGAACCGTATTGCTTGGTAAGGTGCCCTTTTGTCATTGGTTCAGTTGTGAAGAAACTTGCCCAAATTGTTGTTCTAATTATTTAATCGCCACATAGTGAGACTCTATTTTTAGGGTTTATGTTAAAATGTTTGATTTTATTTCTTTCAAGGTCTCATCAAGGTGGTTGGCTCTTTTCAATAACTTGTCAAACATCTCTTCAAAACTCAAAGTACTTGGCACGGCATCATGGTTGTGGGGCGGCACATAAGGACCAGTCCTATAGCCATCTCTTCTATCTTACTCGGCATCCGACACTCTCTCTCTTATATAGTAGCCACCTTGGTTATCTCTATAAGCACCATCACGGTTGTAGTTTCGAGCTTGATTCCCAGAACATTGCCTCCAATAGTCCGAGTTAGACCCTCGGGGGTTATTCCAGAAACGCACCGCTTAGTTACTCAAGAAGCAAGCATCTTCATCAAAGAATAGATCTTCATACATAGGAGTCTTAGGAGTTTGGTGCGCCACTACTTGAACACTTGCTTGGTTTTGCTTTAAGACTAAGTCCATACTCATGTGATGTTAAGCAAGTTGTTCCATGATCTCTTTGTTGACCTTTGCTTGCTCATTGTTGGTGTTGACCGCACAAGAAGTCTTCATTGTGCCCCGCACTCTTTGATCCTATGCTCTGTTCTTTTTAACCACTTGCTCCATCCTAGCGGCTATCAACACAAAAGGTTGGTTAAGAAACATGCCTCGTATGATCGTATTGGCACAAGCTTGACTATTCTCGTCAAGTACCTGATAGAAAATCTCAACCAAGTCATCATCAATAATCTTATGATCAGGGACCATCCTTAAGCATTTAGTGAATCTCTCCCAAGTGGTACTAATAGAATCTCCTGATAATTGCTCAAAATTGTTT
Source organism: Solanum ossicruentum (assembly GCA_025774065.1). Taxonomy (NCBI): domain Eukaryota; kingdom Viridiplantae; phylum Streptophyta; class Magnoliopsida; order Solanales; family Solanaceae; genus Solanum; species Solanum ossicruentum. Next base: position 7,208 of record JAOTQR010144631.1, read on the forward strand.
ATTTGGTCTTTGAGTTTAAGCTTCTTTAATCTTGGGAAATGTTTCTCTACAAATACCCTCTGAAGCTCTATCCAGCTGGTTATTATATTCGGAGGAAGCTCAAACAACCAAACAACTGCATTACTAATTAATGACAATGGGAACACTCGCAAACTAACTACATTAAGAGAAAGATTTTGCAACCCCATAACACTTTTGCAGATGAAGACAACATTATGGAGATAACAGTGGAGATCATGTAAGGGTAGCCCTGTGAACAAACCACGGTTCTGGAGCATTTAAAGTAACACTTGACATTGTGAACTTACCATATGTCGGTAATGGAGGCAGCACTATAGCAATAGTAATATCCATGGTCATAGGGTTTAAGTGATATTGATTCTAACCATAATTATTTTCATTGAAGTCCCTTAGTTGTGGCGTATCATCCCTTGGTGGTGGATTTTCTTCTCTTCCAATATCAGCATTCACATTCATTTCTTCCTCAACCATGATATCTTCATTCATCTGAGTCATTCCCCTAAAGAGTCGATGGATCTCAAAATTGATCGGAGCTAAGGGATTTTCTTGGCTCCTTGTATTAGGCACACAACCTAGTACACCCTGCAAGTAAAATCAAACAACAAAAATAATGATAAAAGTAAAATACAAGAGAATGTAGAAATTAATACTTGAACTAACTAATATTGAAATCAAGTCAAGAACCTAGTCATATTCCCTGGCAACGGTGCCATAATTTTTGATGATGTTCACACTCCAATAAGAAAGTTGTCGCTGTCAACAATTAATGTAATCAGAGGTTAGGGTCGAATCCACAGAGAACATAGGGCTTGAGTATAGAGATTCACTACTAATCATTTCAAGCATCGATTACTAAAATCTCTAAATTAGGGAGAGGGGGTTCTGTAAATTAAGAACAAAAATAAAACTAAACACTATCCTGACTATGAGGGAAGACACTCAAATTTAGGGACAACTTGGGAATTATGTTCCCAATGATTCGTTGATTCGATTACTCTAAACAACATAACTCTAATTGGAAATTCGCATGCAGGATAGTAACATAGGTTCATGCATCCCTCTTGAGAAGGTGAAGGCCGAATTTCACTATGGCATGTAGTCGGCAACCATGGTGTGCCAACTAACCATTAACCATTGTCCCAGTCAACCTCCCTTTTGTCACATTTGGTTGATTATATGAGAACATATCAATCCAATCATGTCATTTACTTCCCTTTTCCTATTCATCACAACCTTGGTCGTGATCATGATAGTAGGCGGGGTTTGGTGTTGGCCACCACCAAACATCAATCAAAATGAAGGGAAATAACAATACATGCAAAATCACACTCAAAGAAATGCACAAAGTCTTCGTTATTTCAAGTGAACTACTCATGGTTCTCACAACCACAAGTTGTGGGTGCTTAGCTACTCATGGCTAAGGCAAAATCAACAACAATGCAAATAGAAGACATAGTTGAGAATTTATCAAAAATAATAAAGAAAAAGAAAATCATAAGCTACAGACCACAAGCTTGGATCAATGTAGATGAAGTACAATATGTGATTTTGCACTCCCCAAAAGTGGGTCTTCAATTAAAAGTGAGAATTTACACAAACCCTAGAAAAACATTTGAATATTCAAGAGAGAATATTCAAAGTGTTCCCTATAATATGCAATGTATCAGCTCTCCTATCTAAAACCCAATCATTAAGCATTTATACTATTTACAATTTAACCCTAAAAATTAAATAGAAAAGACAGTAAGCAGCAGGTACGTCACACAGGTATGACTCATAGGGTGACCTACGAGTCGTAGTCGATGTTTCCTATTAGGCACTTTGCATTTTGGACTTGACTGGCCCACTAGCACTAGTCATTGCTTGGGCTACGACTCGTATGCTCCTACAGTAGTCTAGGCCTTCAGTTCTTGGCCCAAACTTTTAGCTCTCTGTTTGTAGCTACGAACCCACCTATACGAGTCATAGTGATACCTACAACTCGTAGAGTGGCCTCGTAAAGCTGACCTCCACTTAGCATATTTTGGATCTTTTCTCACTGTGTCTTGCTATGAGATCACCCTATGATTAGTAGCTCAGGCTATGACTCATAGGAAGGCTTAGATGTCCTGTACTTCAGCAAAATCTGTAAATTTCACCTAAAATCATGCCAAACTATTTTTTCTGCAATAACAATATAAAAACACATAAAATCCATACAAAGTCGCGTTAAGAACTTACAAAATCTCTTGTTTTAGGTACGAAATGTGTTGTAATTTGACAGCACATCAGTATACCCTCATGTATTTGCTGGACCCTATCCTCAAAGGCATTTATCCTGGCATCCACTACATCAACTCTCCAATCTACAACCTCTCGAGTGTATGCCTTGGCCCTCCCCTTTGAGTCCTAGACCATCTGATGAACCCAAGGTTTGGTCTGGTTCATCAGTCTGCTTAGCTAGGTCTCCTTCCTCGCTAACCTGTGCACCAAAGCCTAAAAGCAAAGGCAGACATAAGAGAATAACCTGCAGAAGCAACTTGAGTAGTCGAAGGTACTGGTGCAGGTGTATCTGATGGTTGCATCACCTTGGTATCAACACCTAGAGTTGGGCATGCTGCAAGTAGAGTAGAAGGTAGTGGTAGCTGGAGTAGGCTCCTGAGTTTGTGGGTCTTGAAGGAATGTATCTGGAATATGAGGAGAAGTTGCTCGTTGTAGGGGCCCTGGGTTTTCATTAGCCTTAATCAGGCTGGGATCAACATTTTACATGGCCTCTATATATGGGTCTAGGTAGAGGGAGACATGTACCATAGCATCATTATAGAATCTATGTATCAAGATGGGAAAAGGCAATGAGGTCAGGGTACAAATTGCTGGCACATAGATTAGCTCCACCATAACTCAGGCCCAATCTATATCATAGCCAGCTAAGATACTGGCTAATAGCACAATTGCTCTATAGTGATCACATTATCTATAAATGTAGTTCTGATGTGCCAACAGATAATAGGCCACAAAAATTTTGCTGGGAAGAATAGGTGAGACTTCACTATCTGTGTGGCGTGGTTTGTGACCCACGCAAGCTCATCACCACCATCATGAATCTGGCTAGCTATCCACCTGAGGAGAACAGTTTTAAGATCCATATTCTTCTCACTCACTGCCCACCACATCTTTCTCGATCTTGCTATCATACCCGATGGTGGAATGATGTACCCTATAGTTTGGCCCCAACTGAACCCTCCTGATAGTATCCTCTGAGATGTCAACCATCTGAACACAGACTAGGACTTCTTGCAACCTTGGCTAATCAATAGCTTTCTTCCCCTTAGGAAGATCTCAGAGAATAGTGGCATAGTATATAGTATAGAACTCTCGAACTAGATAAGCGGTATACTTCACCAAATAGCCACCTCAGTCCAAATCGGTCAATTTTTGCCTCCAAGTTTAGCTCCCTACTCAGCTTAGAGTAATTTAGCCTCGACTCCACGTGAAATTTCTTGATAGGTTTTCCTATCCTTAGCTCCAACCTCTTGTCATATATCTCCTGCATGCGTGGAATGGCCTATCTAGAATTTCAGGTGTCAGTGGAGACGATAGAATGATTGGCCTCTTCATGTTGTGTTTGTGATGCCTCTAGTGACCCTATCTCTGAGTGAGTGGGAGATATCTGTGGCATACTACTATCAGACCCGTCTCTGTTTTCCTCCTCTTTAGACTGGGAGGAACTCTTTACAACCATAGGGGTGTTTCCAACTCGGGCTCTAGTTTGAGGCACATTTGCCCGGGGTCAATACAGACTCTGTGGACTTCCTCAGACCCTTCTAACCGTTCGGTCTCAGATGACTCATCTATCAATTTTCCATGGAAGGCCATGATGGTGTTCTTGTCCTTTGGAGATATTGTACCCGAAAATCAATCCCATACAACAAAATGATCACCATAATGTCTTGGAAATCAAGAAACAAGGGACAAAAAGAAACAAGAAAAGCCTAAACCCAAAAAGAAAAAAATAGAGAAACTTGCACTAAACTAGCTACAAATTTGTAGGTATTGGGCACAGGTACGACTCGTAGGGTGAACTATGTGTCATACTCTGGCCTCATAGGGCTAGCATACCTGAGAAAAAATCTTTCTGAAAATAGGTGCGAGGCTCAGGTATGACTCGTAGAATGACCTATGAGTTGTAGCCTGGGCTCGTACCAGATAACAAACTACTTTTCAAAAACAATACAAGTACTACGAGTCCCTCACTATGGTAAGTGAGTCTCATAGGGTAAGTGTTAAGGAACCATAGGTGATTGTTTCCAACTACGAGAGACTACTACAACCTGTAGGGTGACCTATGAGTCGTAGGGGTTCCTCGTAATAGAAAACATAATGCACTTGTGGTGCCTGTAATCTTGCCACACAAACAAAAAAAATTCAAATAAAAAATAAATAACATTAAAGTAAAACACTATCTCAAGCACAGAAACAAACCCATTACTTAATCATGGCAACCCTATATAAACACTCATCCCACAAAGCTCTATGCATGATAAATATAATCAAACAACAATTCCAACTCACATTAAAGGAACACCCAAGAACACACGATCCCCAAATCACAATCATCAGCAACAATATACAATCATTGGGATTCAAGAGAGTTCAAAACAAGTCCACACAAAGGTATCTTGAATGATCACATCTGAACATACAGCAACACTCCAAATATTAACCCCATCATGAATTCCAAAATGGATCACCCAATGATCATGTACTGTACTCATATGATCAATATATCAACATCATAATCACCAAACAAGAACAATCACACAATTTAAAATCATGCTATGGAATTTGAATTGATCAAACCGTACTTCTCATGTTTATACAATCATTCTCTCATGGGCAAACTCAATATTACCACTACACACACAATCATTCACCAATATATAAAAATCATAAAAAGAGTTCACAACATTTACAATGAAAACATACCATTTAAGAAGATAAAGAGCAATTACCCACAATGAAGGGAAGAAGGGGGTGCCGAAACCCTAGAAATACGGAATCACTAGAAAATCTCACAAGAAAGTGATGTAGGTTAACAAAATATTTGGTTGCAATAGAGGAAAAAGGGTTTGAGAATGATTGGGGGGGCAATCAGGTTAAAAATGGGAAAATTACGAGTCAAATTCATTTGACCCCTAATATACTCTTACTTGGTCGACTCGTAAAATCCTGTATTTCTGGTCTATGAAACCCCAACTAGAAGTCATAGAACTTCCTACGACTTGTAGGTCCCGGTCTTATACCAGGCCCCACTTACAAATCGTAAGGTTAGCTCGTAGTGTATGTGCCAACTTTAAATCATCACTGTTTGCCTCTACGAGGCATGACTGAGAGTCGTAGTATACACTACGACTCGTAGGTATGGTCGTAGAGGCTGCTCCAAATACAATTTTTTTCCAAATTTCAAGTTCTTGATTTGTACCTGCAAACCAAACCTCAAAACATACCAATCATCAAAACAACATAATTGATCTAGTGTTTTTAAAACATCAAAACAATAATCAGTCCACTACCTAAGACCTAGCCTAATCAAACGCCCATCATGAGTCATAATTCAAACAACCAAAATAAACTTAAAATGAGCCAAAAACGTATTAGATACTTGGGTTGCCTCACAAGAAGCACCTTGTTTAACATCGTGGCTGACTTAGTCATCACCCATCAAAAAAATCTTAAATGGCCAACACCTCACTCTTGAATTCATCTGAGTACTTCATTGATTGACGAATGTCAAACATAACCTCTGTATCATTAACCCTGAAATGAGTTGAACGGATTCTATATCCACCAAGGCTCTCCCTGTGGCTAGAAATGGTTTACCAAATAAAATGGGTACCTCAAAATCAACCTCGCAATCAAGAATCATGAAATTAGCAGGGAAGATGAATTTTCCAACTTTTACAAGCATATCAAAAAGTATCCCTTCTGACTTTCTAATGGTTCTATCTGCCATGAGTAATCGCATTCTTGTTGAAGTAGGAGTACCAAGATGAAGATTTTTGGACACGGCAAGAGGCATTAGATTAATACTTGCTCCTAAGTCACATGATGCGCTTGCCAATTCTACATTACCAATGGTGCAAGAAATAGTGAATGCACCGGGATCCTCCAGCTTTTGTACTAGGCATTTCTTCATGATGGCACTACATTGTTGGAGCTCTTTCGAAAGCTCTTGGCTCAACGTGCACTTCTTTATCATCAAATGCTTCATGTACTTGGCACACCCGAGCATCTTCCCCAAAGCATATTGAAGGTGAATGTTGATGGTCAATTGCTTCAACATTGAAACGAAGTGTTTGAATTTGCCATTATCCTCCTTTTTCTTCAGTCTTTTAGGAAAAGGGGGAGGAGGTTTTGGAATCATCTTAACCTTTTCTTGCTCTCTCACTTCTTCATTTTGCATCCCATCACTCCCCAAACCTTTTTCCTTAACAACAACGTTACTATCAATACCCTTCTCATAAGCTTCATCCTCAACCACTGGCATAGGGGGATCTATGGTGCTTTTACCACTTCTTGTCATGACTACCATGTAATGCCCATGGTCTTTGGATTTTGAACCGTATTGCTTTGTAAAGTGCCCTTTTGCCATTGGTTCAGTTGAGAAGAAACTTGTCCAAATTGTTGCTCTAACTGTTTAATGTCCACCGAATGAGACTTTATCTTTTGGTTTATACTTGAAATATCCAATTTCATTATTTTCAAAGTCTTATCTTGATGGTCGGCCCTCTTTAACAACTTGTCGAACATCTCCTCAATCCTAAATGTACTTGATCCAGCATCATGGTTGTGGAGCAACACATAAGGACCATTTCTTTAACCTTCTCTTCTACCCCATTTGGCATCCGACAATCTTTCCCTTTCACAATAACCACCTTCGTTATACCGGTACACACCCTCACGGTTGTAGTTCTAACCTTTATGTCCGAAACCTTGCCTAAATAGTCTGACTTGGACCCTTGCGGGTTGTTACAGTAACCTATTGATTGGTTACAAACAAAGAAAGTGTTTTCATCAAAGAATGGTTCTTCATACCGGGTGCCTTAGGAGGTTGATGGGTCACCGCTTGAACACTTTCTTGGTTTTGCTTTAAGACTAAGTCCATGCTCGTTCGAAGTTGAGAAAGTTGTTGCATGATCTTATCATTGACCTTAGCTTGCTCATTGTTAGTGTTTACTGTATAGGAAGTCTTCATAGCACCTCTCTCACTTTGACCCCATGCCCTATTTATTTTAACTACTTGCTCCGTTCTTGTGGCGATTAATGGAAAATGTTGATCAAGAAACATGTCTCCCATGATTGTGTCAGCACAAGCTTGACTATTCTTGCCAAGTTCCAGATAAAAGATCTCAACCAAGGCATCATCAATAATTTTATGGTCCAGAACTATCCTCAAGCATTTAGTGAACCTTTTCCACGTAGTACTAAATGAGTTGCTTGGCAATTGTTCAAAATTGTTTATTTGATCTTTCAGTTTGAGCTTCTTAGACCTTGAAAAATACCTTTCTAAAAAGGATCTTTGTAGCTCAGCCAACTAATGATCAAACTTTGTGGGAGCTCAGACAGCCAAATAGCAGCATTTCCAGTTAGAGAAAAAGGGAACTCTCTCAAACCAACCGCATCCATAGAAAGATTTTGGGTCGCCATCACACTATTGCAAACAAATGCCACATTATGGAGATGACTGTGTGGATCCTCCAAAGGTAGCCCTATAAATAAACCAAGATTTTGAAGCATTTGTAGAAGACCACTAGACATAGTGAACTTAGTGTCTGCCGATAGTGGTGAAAACACTATAGCTCCAATAACATCCATAGCCATAGGGTTCAATCTATGTTGGTTCCTTCCATATGCATTTTGATTGAATGCCCGATGGTGTGGCCTATTATCACTTTGTGGTGGGCTTTAATCTCTACCCACATATTCCTCATGTTGACCAATGGCTTCATCAATCATGATATCCTCATTCTCTTGGGCCGTGCTTCTTGTGATTCGGTGGATCTCTAAATTAATTGGAACTAAGGGATTGCCTTGGCTCCATGTGTTGGTCATATAACCTTGTATGCCCTACAAATAAAACTAAACAACAAAAATAAAAATAAAAGTAAAATACAAGAGAATCTAGAAATTGATATTTGAATTAACCAATAGTGAAATCAAGTAAAGAACCTAGTTCCCCAGCAACGGCACCATAATTTTTTATATTCATTCTTCAACAGTAATGTGGTTGTAGTCAAGTATAAACCTAATCAGAGGTTAGGGTTGGATACACAGGGAATATGGGGCTTGACTATGTTGATCCACTATCATTTCAAGCATTGATCACTATATTCTTTAAAATAGGGGGGATTATGAATCAGAATGAAGAATAAAAATAAACACAAGACTATTTATGCAAGAAGACAATCAAATTGACGGACAACTTAGGAATTGTGTTCCCCATAATTTGTTGAGTCAATTACCCAATACAACTGACTCTAATCAGGACATTGCATGTAGGATAGTAAATTAGGTTCTTCTAGACCTCTAGTGAAGGTGAAGGTCGAATTTCACCATGGCGCTTGGTCGTCAACCATGGTGTACCGACTAACCATTATCTATTGTGCCAGTCAACATCCGCTTGGTCAGGTTTTGTTGATTAGATGCAAACACATTTATTGAATCCTGTCATTTACTTCCCCTTTCCTATTCATCACTATCTTGGTTGAGATCGTGATAGTAGGCGGGGTTTGGTGTTGGCTACCACCAAACAACATTCAAAGTGAAGGGAAATAAAAAAATACATGCAAATATCCAACCAGAGAAATGCACAAAGTATAGGTTATTTCAAGTCAACTCCTCTTGGTTCCAATAACCCCAAGTTGTTGGTGCTTAGCTACTTATGGCAAAGGCAAAAACAATAATAATGAATGTAAAAGACATGATTGAGAGATTACCCAAAAAAATGAGGAAAAAAAACACATTGAATTTGAAACCACAATCTTGGATTAATGGAAGATGAGTATAATGTCATTTTCAATCCCCCAAAATGGGTTTTCCAATTAAAAAAATTAAAATTTACATTAAACCCTAGAAAAGTACCCTAAGAATATTCAAAGTTTCTTCAAAATCAGTGGAATGTTGAATCTCCTCTTCAAAAACCCTATCATTAACAATTTATACTATTTAGAAAAAAGCCCTAAAAATGAAATAAGAAATACAACTGGCAGTAGCTACATCTCAGAGATATGACTCATAGGGTGACCTACGAGTCGTAATCGAGCTTTCATAGTTAGTAATTGGCATGTTGGACTTGACTGCTATGATCCATTTCTATGAGTCGTGGCGTGCTCTATGACTTGTAGTGCCTTCTGGTAGTACTGAGTTGCAGTTCTTGGCCGAAACATTTGGCACACTGTTTCCTGTTATGAGGCCCCCTCCTACAAGTCGTACTATGACTTACTCGTAGGTTAGCCATGTATGGCTGACCTTCACTTTGCAAATTCCAAATTTTCTCACTGTTTCTTGTTATGAGGGCACCCTACGACCGTAGCTTGGGCTATGACTCATAAGGTGGATCGTATGTTATGTACTTCAACAAAATTTTCAATTTTCTCCCAAAATCAAGTCAATTTGTATTTTCTGCAAGAACAACACAAAAAAATGTAAACACCATAAAAAGTCGCATTAAGAACTTGTAAAATCAGTTGTTTCAGGCATCAAATGTGTTGTATTTTGACAACACATAACTTATATCTCAAAATTTGTGCGTGATATCAAAAATCTAACTTCATATATGCAGTTTGAAGAACTTATCCTCAGAGAACGTGTAAAAAAATATAAGCAACGAGAAATTTTTGAAGCACAGAAAGAATGCATTTCATATTTAAGAAAAGATATTCTAGTTTTCTATTATGAAGAGTTAAAAATATAATATCATATAGTTTGTATGTCTATATTTTCGTAATGTTACGCAATATCATTCTTATAGTTACTATGAAATTTAATATGAATAAATCAATTTTTATGTTTTCATATTATTTGTATATGTGTGTGTATATGCACTTTTGCTGATCTAATTTGCGGTCATAATTAAGGTTTTAATAACTAGAACAGAAGGGAGCCTTGGAGTAATTAGTAAACTTGTTGTCATGTGACTAGAAAGTTATGGGTTCAAACCTTGGTAACATCATCTGGTAGAAATGCAAGGAAAGGTTACGTACAATAGATCCTTGTCGTTGGGCCCTTCCCCGGAAGTGCACTTGGCTTGCTTTTTTTTAATAACTAGAATATCAATTATCAAAGAAAAAATTTGGTAGTTGAAAAGAGGTATAATGACCAGATATTTGTCATCCTTAAAGCTTTTTGAACGACTGGATTTAATTCGGTTGCTAAACTTTTAACGGTGGAGCTTTTAACAACCAGTGATGATCAGATTTTTATCGGTCGTTATTGACTAATAACGATCGGATTTATACTTTTAGCGATGAAATTTCTCCTCATTAAAGACCTATTTTCTAATGGTGCCCAAAGTCTGCAATAGCCTGCCAGACCCATGGCCTAAGCTGTTGAATAAGTTGAGACAACTGGGCCTTAGTACATTATAATCGTTGTTCCATGGCCTAAATAGAAGTGGCAGACACATAGACCATGTCCGCTTTAGAATGCTGTGAAGTGGTGGCCTCTGGTGCAATAGCAACTTTGGTAGGACCCCTCTCAATTACGACTACCACAGGCTGCTGGGGTCTTTCATTAGTACTAGTAGCAACAGTAGTGGTGGTGGTAGGCATCAAACACTCAAGTGGTGGTTGTGGGAAAAATATCTCTGGTATAGGAGGAGGATGTGCCTGCTAAAGTGTCATCGGGTTCTCATCAGCCTTTATTAGGATGGGCTCCAATGTATGTTAAGCCTTAATTGGCTGGTCCAGCTGATGCAAGATTGATGATGTTCATGCTCAAATAAGAAAGCGGTCGCTGTCAGCAATCAAGCTAGCCAAAGGTTAGGATCGAATTCATAGGGAATACAGGGTTTGACTACAAGAATTCACTATCAATCATTTCAAGTATCTATAACTAATATCTCTAAATTAGGTGGGGGGGGAGAGGGTTTGTGATTCAAGAGCAAAGTAAAATAAAGACTATACTACGATGTAGGAAAACACTCAAATTTAGGGACAACTTGAGAATTGTGTTCCTCATGGTTTGTTTTCTCCATTAACCAAGATAACACAACTGCAATTAGAGAAATTCACATGTAGTACGGTAACTTAGGTTCTTCTAGACCTCTTGTGAAAGTGAAGGTTAAATTTCACCATGGCGCTTGGTCGACAACCATAGCATGCCAAATAACCGTTACCTATTATCCCAGTCAACCTCCTCTTGATCAGGTTTGGTTGAATAGACGAGAAAATATCAATTGAATCCTGTCATCTATTTCTCTTTTCTTATTCATCACTACCTTGGTCGGGATTGTGATAGTAGGCGGGGTTTGGTGTTGGCTCCACTAAACAACAATCATAACGAAGAGAATAGACAATACATGCAAAACCCCAATCATAGAAATGCAATAACCTAAGTTATCTCAACTCAAATACCAAGGTTCCCATAACACCAAGTTATGGGTGCTTAGCTACTTACGGCTAAGGCAAAACCAACAAAAATGCAAATAAACGACATGATTGAGAATTTTACCCAAAGAAATGAAGATTGAAGACACCACATGTTGTAAACCACAATCTTGATAGATTGATAATAAGCAGAAAGCAACATTTGCAATCCCCAAAATTGGGTTTTCCAAGAGAAAATGATAAACTAAGCTAAAAACCTAAAAGTTGCCTTGAGAGTATATTCAATGATGATGTTTTCTTCACTATTTTGAATCACCCTAAATAAGACCCTAACTTAAAGTATTTATATTATTAACAATATAACCTTAAAAATTACAAAGAAAAGACAGTTGATAGATGGTAGGCCGTGCAGGTATATGTCACGACCCAAGCCCAGGGCCTAGACGTGACACGATGAATAGGGAACCTGAAGGAACCCCAATCAATTCTCTCAACTTAGCATTACACATCATTGGTCGCGGAAGCATGTAAAAGATATAAAACAATCATAATGAGCAAAGGGGCTAAGGGATAGCTTGCCAAAACATCAACATCAAAGACAAAGAGTCATGGCTCATTTCATAATTACACAACTTGTCCAACAAACACCTCTAAATACATAGATAGAGAGGGGGCCAAGACAAAGTAACCAGGCTCACCCTCATGGTCAAAATAGAACATAAGAAAGTGTCTCAATACATAGATAATAACAATCACAGACTAAGGACCCCAAAATGGAGGAATCGCCAACAATCTTGGAATAGCACCGACTAGCCACGAGGAGGGGGAGGATGACCAACTTGAGCACCGGGTCCTACATGGTGATATCATGTAGGAAAGAGTATGCGTGAGTACGTTTGAACGTACTAAGTATGTGAGATGCAATGCAACAGGAAATAAACATCATGATCAAAATGCATAGCAATAGAAAATGGGCATATTATAGCAAGATGGCATGTATGAACAATGCATAAGTGAAATATGCTTAAGTAAATCATGCTCATATAGAATATCATAGGTGTAGAATATCATATGTGTAGAATAGACCACGCTAGATTTCCAAAATATAAAGCCCTCGGTCGGTTGATGATGATATCACCCCATTACCCTGGAGGTATGGTACAAACCCCTTGCATGGTTGATGAAAATCACACCTTATAACCCTAGTGGTGAAGTACAAATCCCATACATGGTTTGATGAGTACAAACCCCCACCTCGGATGATGAGTACAAATCCCCACCTTAGTTGACAAGTACAAACCCCCACCTCGATTAATTATGGTCTAATGCAACACTTTATATAGGATTCATCATGTAAATAAGCTCATTTCATCATCATATAGTCAATCATATCATATCTCATGCTATGGACCTTCATTTCTACAAGAAACTCTAGTTGGATATTTTCACCAAACACTTGGGGAGGGGGGTGTAATGGGAGTAAAAGACCATGCAATTTGGAGATGAAGTAATGCAAGAAAATATTTAGTAAACCCATCAATCAACACCTTGCTACACCCCCAAGTCATTTACATCAAAACCCATAATCTAATCCAACATTAAATTCAAGATTTAGAGCTCAAAACATGCTAAAACAACCATACTTTCATGAAGTAAAATCACTGTTCAGTAAATTTCTTAATATACAAGACTCACATATAAAATCAATTTTAAATCATGCAATATTAGTAAAAAGGAGGCTTAGGAACCATGGGTGAACGGATCCAATGGTTCAATACCACATACCTTAGCTTAGGATGAACTTGGTGAAGATTGGAGATGGAGACTTGAAGCTTGAAGAAGAACCTTGAAAGAGAACCTTAGCTTGGGATGAGGATTTGGGACTTGAGTTTGGGGGGTGAAAATATGACTAATTATTTTAGTTCGTATTGGGAAATGTTTAGTATAATATAAGGGTGAAATTTAGCTAAGTATGGATAAAAATACGTTTAGGAAAACTTGGGCCCAACACTAAGAATATTTGGTCCGGACAGGAAAACACTGCCAGGAAAAATACACCTCTCCATGTCGCGGAGAGGCCGCATAGGCAGAATTGTACATGAGCGTGTCCTTGGTGCGTCACAGAGGGAATGCATAAACCTCACCGGAATTCATCATTTAAAAATTTATAATTGCTAATTTTTCGTTCTTAAATTGAGGTTAGACCCTTTTTCACCTAATTTTGACCACCTGATCACAAATATGATGTCGGATTTTCGTAATAGCAAATGGGTTTTCAGATATATGGAATATAAAATTCTGAGCATTCTGAGGCACATTTTCGGGCACTTTTTGGGGTCGTTTCAATATCTCCCCCTAGGGAACATTCGTTCCCGAATGTAAAAGAGACTTACAAGGAAAGAGTGATCATGAACAAATCATCCCCAACAAGAATGCAATATAACATGCAAAACACCATTTTCATAATCTCAACATAAGTGTAAAATCTTCATAAGTGAACCAACTTAAACATGAATGCATATGAATGACATAGGGACTGAAATGTAAGACTTGAAATCACATATGGGACTCAGGATTAGTACCTTAGGCTTTAGTGGAGTGGAAAAGATAAGGATACCACTTTTGCATATCTGCCTCGATCGCCCAAGTAGCACTTTTGACTTGTTGGTTCCTCCAAAGGACTTTAACGGATGCTACCTCTTTGTTCCTCAATCTCTTTACCATACTATCCAAGATCTGAACCGAAACCTCCTAATAAGTTTAGTTATCCTCAATAACTCCCACCATATCAGAAGGCACAATAGCATTAGGATAACCAACACATTTTCTCAACATAGAGACACAAAATACCAGGTGAGCCAAGTTCATTTCACTAGGCATTGCCAACCCTCTTTAACAACTCATAAGGACCAACATTCCTTAGACGCAACTTCCCCTTTTAACCAAGACGGACCATACCTTTCATTGGAGAAACCTTCAAATAAACACAATCACCCACTTGGAATTCTAGGTCTCTTCTTCTTACAACGACATAGGATTTTTTACGACTTTGGGTTGTTCTTAACCTTTGCCTAATCATCTTAACCTTCTCAAGAGCCTCTACAACCAGATCCGGTCCCAACTAAGCCAGCTCTCCAACCTCAAACCAACCCACCTGTCATCTATATCATCTCCCATAAAGAGCTTTAAAAGGAGCCATACCAATGCTAGAGTGATAGCTATTGTTGTAGGCAAACTCTATCAATGGAAGATGGTCATCCCAACTACCTTTAAGCTCAAGACACAAGCCCTAAGCAGATCTTCAAGTGTTTGAATAGTCATTTGGGCTTGGCCATCCGTTTGAGGGTGGAAGGCCGTACTAAGGTGAACTTTGGTACCAAGACCCTTTTGAAAAGACCTCAAAAGTGTGAAGTGAATTATGCACCCTGATTTGATATGATGGATAAAGGAACCCTATATAACCTCACTAACTCATGGATATACAATGTTGCATACTCTTTAGCCCCATATGTAGTCTTGACCGGTAGAAAGTGAGCCGATTTCATCATCCTATCAACCGTTACATATATAGAATCATAACTTTCCTAGTCTTGGGAAACCCAACCACAAAATCCGTATTAATTACCTCCCACTTCCAAGTAGGAATTGCTATGTCTTGGGTTACACTACCCGGCCTTTGATGTTCCGCTTTGACTTGTTGACAACTATGACGACTAGAAAAAAATTTAGCAACGTCCCTCTTCATGCCTCCCTACCAATAAACATTCTTCAAGTCTCTATACATTTTGGTGGAGCCGTGGTGGATAGAACAAGAAGAGTTATGGGCCTCATAAAGAATTCTCTCCCTCAAACCATCGACATATGGTACACACAATCTACCTTGGTATCTAAGGGTCCCATCTCTCCCTTGGGAGAAAACTTCTATTTTTCCCTCTTTCACCAAGGCCTTCAATTCAAGCAAGGAGGAGTCTAAATCTTGTTTTGCCATCACCTCATTAACCAAAGAAGATTTAGAACCAACAACAACAACAATACCATTACCCACATCTTCCAACCTCACTCCCAATCTAGCCAACCTATGCACCTCCTTAGCTACCTACCTATCACCACCATCCACATGAGCTAGGTTACCTATGGACACCCGACTCAAAGTACCCACCACCACATTTGCCTTACTAGAATGATAATGCACACTCATGTCATAATCTTTGAGAAGTTTGAGCTACCTTCTTTGTCTCAACTTGAGATCTTTTTGTGTGAAGACACATTGGAGACTCTCATGATCGGTGAATACATCAACATGCACCCCATAAAAATAATGATGCCAAATTTTTAATGCAAACACCACGACGGTCAATTCAAGATCATGATAGGGTAGTTCTTTTCATGCACTTTGAGTTGCCTAGAAGCATAGGCTATGACCTTACTATTTTGCATTAACACACAACCCAAACCAACTCTAGATGCATCACAATACACAACAAAACCCTCAAGCCCTTCAGGTAGTGACAATACAGTAGCGAACACAAATCTATCATTCAATTTTTGGAAGCTTTTCTCACATTCATCGGTCCACTCAAACTTAACCCTCATTTGAGTCAATTTTGTCATTGGGGAAGCAATGGAGGAGAACCCATTCAAACCTTCTATAGTAACCCGCAAGGCCTAAGAAACTCCTAATATCCGATGGGGTCAATGGTCTATGATAATTTCTAATCACATCGGTCTTCTTAGGATCCAACTTAATACTATCGATCTGTCAAAAGACAAGTATAAAAACTTCATGTAAGGTTATTGATAACACTCCTAATAACTATTATCTTCTTCTTTTTTTTCGCAAAATCAAAGATTAACTACAGAATATAAACTTTATTTCTATTCCCATAATCAAATAAAAAGAATATTGAGCTTTCTAGTTCTAGACATAAAGATATTTGTTTTGCGTTTTGCACCTTAAGTTGTTGACTTTCTGCACACTGATTCATGGATAAAACCCCCAACTTCTTTTAATTTTACTTTTTATAAAAATAGTATTCACCTAATATAAAAAATTCAATATCATTAAGATATTATGAGATACAAATCAACTATATCATCTCAAATTTTGGATAATAAATAAATCATGATCTCTTAATTAATTTAGTAGTTGATTATGTGTCATGTAAAGTTTTTTAAATTGTTTGTTTGTAAAATTTCACTTTATAATATTTTAACTCAAACAAATAATTTTTCTTTGTATACACCTTGTTATTTTCACAATCAACAATGAAAACAAAGTCGGAAAAATATATATTTTTTATTCAAAAAATATTATTATTGAATACTGATTCTTAAGTCTATTGATGGAGGTAAATTGCAAGTGGAGAAACATCTATCCTCTTGAGAAAATTACCTACTACCAAATTTATATAATTTTTCTACCTTACATTAATCTCATAAGCTCATAATTATTATTTAATATTATTACTTTTATTTTTAATTTTTTATTTCATTATAATTTTTTGGTTTGACCTACTTCATCTTGCATCGTTAAAAGTGTCAAGTAAAGATAAATAAATTGTCTCTCAAAATGAAAATATATATAGAGACTATATCAAGAAAATATTTAACTTAAAAACACTTATGCCAAAACGATTGTAACTAAATGCTTTTATAATATTTTGAAATTTTATATGATTGACTATAGTAAGAATGATGGATAGAGCTATTAGAAGGTAATACATTACTATTTTTCTTCTTTTTAATAAACTTTTGTTATTATGAAATAATAAAAATTATAAAAGATGGAAGATTCTTATCAGAATGATGAAATGATCGATAAATGCCACTTGTTATACTTATAACATGATTTGGTCTAATATCTTTGCACTCATATTAATGAAAAATACATTTTTACACTAAATAATACATTTTAACAACGGGATGTTATGTTTTTAATGATCAAACTTATCCCCTCATTAATATTGAATTAAAATATGTTTTAAACAACCGAAAAAAGTTAGTCACTATAAGTGTATCTATAAAGACCAGAAAAAAATTTGGTCGCTATAAGTATATTTATAAGGACCGAAAAAAATATTGGTTCACTATAAGTATAATTATAACGACTGAATATAAATTTGCTCGCTATAAGAATATTTATAATGATCGGAATAAATTTGGTCACTCTAAGTGTATTTATAACGATTGGATTCACTTCCCTTCGTTAAGAAATGGTCGCTAAAGTTTTTTTTTCTTGTAGTGGGGAGCGGAGACGGGTGTTCACCATCTCTATTATTCAGGAGTGTGTTTGTAAAGTGGATCCTTGCATGGATACTTTTGAGGAGCACGTTCAGAAGAGGTTAGCCAAGGCGCGGCCTTCAGATTTGTCAGTCGTACGTTAGGAGATCAAGAAGCTTAGTGTTGACTTGACATCATCACTCGCGGTGCCCGCGACACTACCAAAGACTACATCTCCAGCATCGCTGTTTGATTAATTTACCTTTGCAGATCCTTCACAGACTTCCCTTGGGAAGAGACCTTGCATTGATATAGAAACAGATGAGAGGTATGTACGTGCAAAGTTTTCTGAGGATGAGGAGGATGATCTTAGCCTGGCCTTGAGGACATTGAGGCACGAGGGGGAGATGAGGCTAGCTCACGAGCATGATCAGACGAGGGATATTGTCCCCTCCAGACAGAGTGCAGCAGCTGAGGAGACTACCCCGCAGGAAGGGGATGGCCAGACTCAGTCAAAGACTAGTGCTTAAGCATAGAGGCATGTTGTTGACCCCTACTTATTCTATTGTTGCTTGATTTAATGCATTGAGGATGATGCACATCTTTTTTGATGGGGTGTGGGTAGGTATGAGCCTTAATGTAGTGTTACTTTAGCTTGAAGATGAACTTGGAGAAGATTGGAGATGGAGACTTGAAGATTGAAGAAGAACCTTGAAAAAGAGCCTTAACTTAGGATGAGGGTTTGGGATTGAGTTGGGAGAGGGAAAGTATGACTAAGTATTTGAGTGAGTATTAGAAAATATTTTGGGTGATATGAGGGTGAAATTTAGCTAAGTATAGGTAAAAACACGTTTGGAAAACTTGGGCCCAACACTTAGAAAATTTTGGACGAACTAAAAAAACAGCCACAAAAATGTACTAGTGCGCGCCGCCTCTCTAGAAATTGCACTTTCAAAAATCATAATTGCTAATCTTTCGCCTTTAAATCAGGGTTAGATCTTTTTCACCTAATTTTGACCCCCTGATTACGAATATGAAGTCGTATTTTCAAAATAACTAATGGATTTTGAGATATATAGAATTAAAATTTTTGTGCATTTTGAGGCACATTTTCGGGCACTTTTTGGGGTCGTTTCAGATACTTGATTATGTTTGGCATGACTTACATACTGGGCGAACCTTGTCACTTGAACGTCTTGTAAAAATTATTTTTGGAACTCTTGATTCTTAGATCATTAAATATCCTACTTGATACTATTGATATATTTGTTCACTTAGTCTATTTACTATATTCTAATTGTGTTTTCCTTTGAATTAAGAAGGGTAAATTGAGGGATGTAAGGTTCTCAGCTTTTACCATTTACACCACTAAGCTTCAGGCTTAGTGATAGTTGTTTCTATCGTAGGGAGTACCCGAGATGATGTTTGAGGATGGGCATTGAAGATAAATTTTGGGAGTTATGCTGAAGATCACATTTGCATCTAGACATATATTGTAGTAGTTTTGGGACAGGTACATGACTCTCTTATTGCATATGTATGTATAATTTTGAAAGGCTAGTGTAAATTATAGAACCATAGTTTGTAACTTTACGCTTTGGCTTATTTAGTTAAATTTGAGCCGGCGAGCTTGTTGCTATATTAAAATACCAGTTATGTTAAGATGATTATAAGAAACGAAAACTAGTAAATTTTATGTCCTTGTATTTTAACATTGGTAATACTTTTCAGCGTGCTACAACAGTAGGAGAAATATATAAATATCTCGTAAGATAGTGATTTAAATTACTCGCAAGGTACTTACGCCAAAAGCTTGAGCTGGAAATCAACTAAACAACCTTTAGAACAAAATCATATACTTTTAACAATTTTGAATTTATTATTTAATTATGATTAAAATGTCACGTATTAAATTCTTCGTATGTTAGTGAGTGTGATGTAATCCTAGAGCGTGTATAAGTGGCATCCTCCCGCAAGGGTTGCCACACTTATCTGAGGAACACGGGTCCATTCTTTGGGTGCGGCGAGATGGGCCACAAGATTGGTGAATATCCATATGTTCAAAAGGAAGGGTAAGGGTGTTGGCGTTCAAGTTTCTCGTCCATGCCACAAGTATAAGAAGCACTATATCGGAGATGGTTTGGCCAGTTTGAGTGCATATTTTGAGTGTGATGCAAAGGATCACAAGTCCGGACATTGTCCATTGGTTACTAAGGACTATGAGGATGACCGTCGACATGTGCAACCATACCCCTCTAGGGGTCCCTAGACTTAGTGTGGTGCTTCACAGGTATGTTAGAGGTTTTTGATATTGTTGTGTATGCATTGATAGACCCGGGTACCACTCCTTCTTTTATTACTCCTTTTGTTGCCAAAAAGCTTCATGTTAGTCCCGAATTGTTGTGTGAACCTGATAAAGTGTCTACCTAGTTGGTGAGGCCATTGTTGCTAAAAGAGTCTATAGAAATTGTCCCCGGTTCATTTTGCATGAAATCTTGCCTTGTGATTTTGTTAAATTAGATATGGTGGATTTTGATGTCATTCTTGGAATGGATTATTTGCATGCATAATGTTCACGCTCCAAGAATAAAGCGGTCGCAGTCAAGTACAAATTTAACCAGAGGTTAGGGTCAAATCCATAAGGAATACGGGGGTTTGACTATATTGATCCACTAATAATAATTTCAAGCATTGATCAGTATATTCTCAAGAATAAGAGGGGGAGGGCTTGCAATTCAAAGTGAAGAACAAAGAAAAATACTACACCACAAATGTGAGAAGAAAATCAAATGGAGGGACAACTTGGGAATTGTGTTCCCCATGGTTCGTTCACTCAATTACCCTAGACAACATAACTCCAATCTAGACACTACATGCAGGATGGTAACTTAGGTTCTTCCAGCCCTCTTGTGAAAGTGAAGGTCAAATTTTACCATAGCACTTGGTCAGCAACCATGGCGTGCCAACTAATCATTACTCATTGTCCCAGTCAACCTCCCTTTCATCAGGTTTGCTGAAATGGCCCACATATGACTAGGAATGCCCCCCACAATCATAATTCCCTTATATCTCAAATTGGGGATATTTAAACACCCTCCACATAGCTCGAAAAGACCCTATGATGCATTTTTTTTCAATATCTCAAAATCCGTGCAGAATTTCGCAAATCCGACCTCATATTCCTTTTCAAAGGGCAAAATTGAGTGGGGAAACAAGTACCTACAAGGTATACTTTGTCCATGCCAAGAAAAATAATTTTTTGTGGAACTTCGCAAAAATAGTAGCTGTTTGCGATGGGTCTGTGATGCAGACTAGTTCAAAAACTTCCGAAAAATTGTTCTCTTTACTCCAGGACAATTGTGTAATAACCTTATACCTATACACATGAAAATCCCTCATTGTCTAGCCATTTTGAGCCCTAAAAACCAACCAAAAACCTTTCAAAATCCTATCTAATCTTCATCAAATTCTCCATTCATTCCCAAGGTTTTCAAGAAGTCTTGTAGGAATTCAAGGAAACCAAGTCAAGCCCCAAGTCCTCCTCAAGATTCACGTGTCCTAATCTCTTTTTGGATCTAAGGATTTCATTCAAGGTTCAAGTCTCCATTTGAAATCTTCTTCAAGAAACTTTCCAAAGTCAAGGTATGTAGATTTTAGCCATTGGGTTCTTCCATCCATGGTGCTCTAACCTCTTTTTTTTACTAAATTTGCATGATTAAAAGTTTATTTTACAAATGGGTTTACTAGTATTAATTTGTCCATGAATTATGTTAGAGTTATATGAATTTGTGACTGTTTTGTTATGTTTTGAGCTATAAATCTTAGATCTATTGTAAAATATGCTAAGGGGTTTTGATGTATATTTCTTGAGGGTGTTGCAAGGTGTGGATTGATGGTTATACAACTGATTTACTTGTAAAACCCCAAAAAGTGTCCAAAATTGTGCCTCGAATGCCGAAACTTTAATTTACATATATCTCAAAATTTGTTTGTTATTTCAAAATTTTAACTTCATATTCTTGTTTAGGGGGTCCAAATTATGGGGGTAAAAGGTCTAACCCCGATTTTAGAGTAATTGAATCAGAATTTCAAATTTCCAAAAATTTAAATTCCAAAGACAGTCCATGATAGCACCGCGACACGCAGCTATCGCAGACATGTGATAATTTATCCTCTGCGATAGGTCTGCATCCTGGACTTGTGTATTTTGTTGCCAGTGATTTCTATCTCAGTCCAAGGCTTTGGGGTCTTGGACCTATGTGTTCCTAGCCGTGCTTTTATATATACTTAATCTTATTTCACCCTTATATCATCCTTAACATTTTCCAATACTCCCCAAAACACTTGGCAAGTCCCAAACCCTTATCCCAAGCTAAGGTTCTTCTTCAAACTTCAACTCTCCATCTCCAATCTTTACCAAGTTCATCTTTGAACCAAGGTATGTGGGTTTCTTTCATGGGTTCCTTCCAACCATGATACCAAGCCTCCTTTTTACTCAAATTGCATGATTTAAAGTTGACTTACAAATGGGTCTTGATCATTATGAGATTCACTAGACACTATTTTAAATCTATGTAACGTTGCTACTGTTTTGCTATGTTTTGAGCTATAAATCTTAGATCTATTGTAAGATTTGATGAGGGTTTTTGATGTACTTGTCTTGAGGGTGCCGTATGGTGTTAATTAATGGTTTTAAAAGGTATTTTCTTCCATGATTACATCTTTATATTTTATGGTTTTGTACTAGCATTACACAATCTCTAAGTGTTTGATAAAATGTCCGAATGTGGTTTCTTGAGGAGTTGAAGATCCAAAACATGTAATATGAGATGAATAGCTATATGATGATGAAATGAGCTTATGTATATGATATACTCTATATGAAATGTTGCATTAGACATTACCCGACCGAGGGACAAGATTCCGGGTAACCATGTTGGGGGTTTATACTCATCAACCATGCGAGGAGTTTATACTTATTCAACTTGTTGTTAAGGTGTGATTACCATCAACCATGTTAGGAGTTTATACCACACCAACCACCAAGGGATTTATGCCTTGAATATCTAGCTTGGTCTCTTCTACACATATGATAGCTATATGAGCATAAGTTACTTAAGCATTGACCTTACATGTCATATTATATATTATGCCTATTGTCTATTATTATGCATTTTGGTTATGATGCTTTATTCTTGTTTGCATTGCATCCTATATACTTAGTACATTCAATCGTACTAATGCATACTTTATCCCTACATGATGTCACTATGTAAGAATCGGTTCCCAAGTTGATCACCCTCCTCTACGTGGCTAGTCCAGTACTATTCAAGCTAGTTGGTGAGTCCTCCACTTCGAGGGCCTAGTCTATGCTTCTTCTATTATGTATTGAGACATTCATATTTGTTATTTATTTTGACTATGAGGGTGAGCCCGGTTACTTTGTCTTGGCCCCCCTAAGTTCCATGTAGTAGAGGTATTATTGGACAAGATATGTATCTATGTTATAAGCCTTGCCTCTTTCATCTCATGACTACGATGTTATGCAAGCTTTCCCTTAATACCAATTCCCCTTTGTTTATGTTTCTTGTATTGTTTTAAATAATTTTGTGACCAACGATGTGTAATGATATGCTAAGAGGCTTGTTTGGGGTTCCTTCGGTTTTCCTATTCGTCGGTCATGTCTAGGCCCTAGGCTTGGGTCATGACATTACTTGCATGATTTCATCTTTAAATTGTATGGTCATGTACCCCCATTACACACCTGTCGAGTGTTTGATTAAATATATGGTTATGGTTTCTTGAGGGATTGAAGGTCCAAAGCATGAAATATAATATGGTTGACTATATGATGATGAAATGAGCTTATGTATATGATAAATTCTATATAAAGTGTTGCATTAGACCATGCCTAATCCGAAAGGACTAAGAACCCGCATAACCTAGATGGGGGATCGTACTCATCAACCTAGTGAAGGGTTTGTACTTCTCCACCTAATGATGGGGCGGCATCATCACTAACCTAGATGGGGGTTTGTAATCATCAACCTAGTGAAGGTTTTGTACTTCTCCACCTAGTGATGGGGAGGCATCATCACTAACCTAGATGAGGGTTTGTACTTATTAACCTAGTGAAGGGTTCGTACTTCTCCATAGGAGTGAGGGGCAGCATCATCACCAACCTAGTGAGGGGTTTGTAACTTACCACCTAAGTGATGGGGCGGCATCATCACTAACCTATCGAGGGGTTTGCACCTCGGAAGTCTACCATGGTCTCTTTTACACATATGATATTCTATATGAGTATGAGTTACTTAAGCATGTTTTACCTTAAGCTTTGTTCATGCATGCCATGTTGCTAATGTACTATTTCTTGCTATGATTATGCATTTTGATTATTTTCTATCTCTTGTTGCATTGCATACTACATACTTAGTACATCCTAACATACTAATGCATACTCTATGCCTGATGATATCACCATGTAGGAACCAGAGCCCCGCTTGAGTATCTCCACCTACGTGGCTAGCACAGTTTCACTCAAGCTTATTAGTGAGTTCTCCATTTTGGGGACGTTACTTATGATCTCTTATAATGTATTATGACCTTTTCTTTGACTTATGTATTGACTATGAAGGGTGAGCCTGGTTACTTTGTCTTGGCTCTCACTATTATTTTTGTAGTAAAGGTGTTGTTGGACATGTTATGTATCTATGCTATGAGCTTGACTCTATTGACTCTTGATGTTTATGATATGAAAGTTTCTCCTTAGTCCTAATTTTCCCCTTATTTACATTTATCTCTTATTTTCAATCTAATTGTTTTTCCAACCAAGGATGTGTAATGATATGCTATGAGGCTTATTGGGGGTTCATTCGGGTTCCACATTCGCCGGTTAGGTCTAGGCCCTAGGCTTGGGTCATGAAATTTGGTTATTAGACGAGTACTCATCAATCGAATCTGGTCATCTACTTCCCTTTTCCTATTCATCACTACCTTAGTCGGGATCATGATTGTAGGTGGGGTTTGGTGTTGGCCACGACCAAATAACATTAAAAATGAAAGGAAGTAAAAAAAAAATACATGCAAATACCCAATCAAATAAATGGAAAAAATCTTGGTTATTTAAAGTCAACTCCGCATAGTTCCCACCACAACAAGTTGTGGGTGCTTAGCTACTCATGGCTAAGGAAAAATTAATAACAACGAATATAAAAGACATGGTTGAGAGATTACCCAAGAACAATAAAGAATAACGCCCCTTTGATATTGAAACCACAAATTTGTATTAATAGAAGTTGAGCACAATGTAATTTTCAATCCCCCAAAATGGGTCTTCAATTTAAAATAAGGAAAACCTACACTAAACCCTAGAAAAGTCTCTAAGAATATTCAAAGTTCTCTCTAGAATCTATGAAGTGTCCAATCTCTCGTTCAAAAACCCTATCATTAAATATTTATTCTATTTACGAAAAGACTCTAAAAATAAAATAAAAATACAGTTGGCAACAGTTATGTCTCACAGATATGACTTGTAGGGTGGCCTATGAATCGTAATCAGGCTTTCATAGTCAGTAGTTGGCATTTTGGACTTGACGGCTGCGACCAATTACTACGAGTCGTGGTGTGCTCTATGACTCATAGTGTCTTTTTGCAGTCCTGAGTTGCAGTTCTTGGTCCAAACTTTTGGCACACTATTTCTTTTTATGAGAGCACATCCTACGAGTCATAGTGAGACTTACGACTCGTAGGTTAGTATCATATGGCTGACCTTCACTTTGCAATTTCTTAATTTGTCTCACTGTTTCTTGCTACAAGGACACTCTACGACTATTAGCTTGGCTACGACTCATAAGGTGGCTTATATGTCATGTACTTCAGTAAAATCTATAATTTTCTCCCAAAATCATACTAACCTGTATTTTCTGCAAGAACAACATAAAACCATATAAAATTAATAAAAAGTTGCACTAAGAACTTGCAAAATCCCTTGTTTCAAGCATCAAATATGTTGTATTTTGACAGCACATCATGCATATTATTTCTATATTAATTGTAGAACCCGTAGGGTTAAATTACAATCCCCCAATGAGCCCATCCTTGAGTGGGAAAGTCATTATGTGGTGGTCAAGGGTAGATTCATTTCTTTTCTTAAGGCCTAATAGTTGATTTCTAAAGCTTGTCTTTATCATCTTGTGAGGGTTAGGGATGTGGAGTCCAAAGTCCTTCCCATTGAGTCGGTTTCGATGGTTAATGAGTTTGTTGATGTCTTTTCCGATGAGCTTCCTGGTGTTCCACCCGAAAGGGAAATAGATTTTCGTATACACCTCCTTCCCGATGCTTTAACCTATTTCTATCCCCCCTTACCGTATAACCTTGACAGAGTTGAAGGAGCAATTGAGGGATTTATTGGAAAAGGATTTTATAAGGTCTAGTAAATTACCTTGGAGTGCATTGATGTTGTTTGTGAAGAAGAAGGAGGGTTTTCTTAGAATATGCATTGATTACCGGCAACTTAATAGAGTCACCATAAAGAACAAGTACCCTCTACCAAGGATTGATGACCTTTTTCATCAACTTCAAGGGGCTAGTCACTTTTCTAAGATTGATCTTTGGTCTGAGTATCACCAAGTGAAAGTGAGGGAGTGTGACATTCCCAAGATGGCTTTCCGGACTAGGTATGAGCACTTTTGAGTTTGTGGTTATGTCTTTTGGGTTGACTAATGCACCGACTATATTTATGGATCTTATGAATAGGGTCTTTAAACCCTAACTCGATTTGCTTGTGGTGGTTTTTATTGCTGATATCTTTATTTACTCCCATAGTGGGGAGGAGCATGTGGATCACTAAAGAGTGGTGTTGCAAATCTTGAGAGAGGAGAGGCTATATGAAAATTATGAAAAATGTGAATTTTGGTTGAAAAAGGTCACTTTTCTAAGGCATGTGGTGTAAGGTGCTATCATTAAGGTGGATCCTAAGAAGACGGCGGTGATTAGAAATCGGCCTAGACCTTTGACTCCATCGGATATTAGAAGTTTCTTGGGGTTTGGGGGTTATTACTGCAGGTTTGTAAATGATTTCTCTTCCATAGCTTCTCCTATGACTAAGTTGACACAAAAGAAGGTGAAATTTGTGTGGACTGATGAGTGTGAAAAGAGTTTCCAAACTTTGAAATATAAGCTTGTCTTCGCTCCTATCTTGGCTCTACTGGAAGGGTAGGAAGGATTTGTTTTATATTATGATGCCTTAAGAATTGATTTGGGGTGTGTTTTGATTCAAAGTGGTAAGGTGATAGTGTATGCCTCTAGACAACTTAAGGTGCCTGAGAAGAATTATCCTAGCCATGATCTTGGATTGGCGGCCATAGTATTTGCTTTGAAAGTTTGGTGTCACAACTTGTATGGGATTCATGTGGTGTGCTTATCAACCACAAGTGTTTCCATTATGTGATCACCCAAAAAGATCTTAACTTGAGACAAAGAAAGTTGTTAGAGCTCCTTAAAGATTATGATATGAGTGTGCATTATCACCTTGGCAAAGTTAATATGGTGGCTGATGCTCTGAGTAGGGTGTCTATGGGTAGTCTAGCTCATGTTGATAATGGTGGCAAAGAGGTGGCTAGAGAAGCTCACCGGTTGGCTAGGCTCCCGGCTTGTTAGAGTTGAATTCCTCAGTGAGAGATGGTAAAGTGGAGGTTTTCTCCCAAGGGGGAGATGGTACCTTAGGTACCAAGGTAGGTTTATGCCTAATGTTGATGACTTGAGGGAGTTTATTTTGAGAGAGGCTCATGATTCATCCTATTCTATTCTTCCCCATTCCATGAGAATGGATAGAGACTATGGGAAGATAACTTGGTGATGTTGGTGAGATGCCTTTGATTTTACCGGATTTGGTTATGGAAGCTTTGAAGAAGGTGAGGTTGATGAGGGAAAGGTTTAACATGGCTCAAAGTGGGAAAAAGTCATATTCTGATCTGAGAAGGAGAGATCTTGAGTTTAAGGTTAGTGATTGGGTTTACTTAAAGGCCTCACTAGTGAAGGGTGTGGTCTAGTTTGGCAACAAAGGGAATTTAAGCCCCAAGTTGGTGGTCCTTATAGGGTGTTGAGTAGGATTAGTAAGGTAGTATACGAGTTGGAGTTGCCATTGATATGGGTATGTCCAGCTTTCTATGTGCCTATCTTGAGGAAGTATATGGGTGACCCAAGTGCTATTGTGCCTTTAGATGTTGTGGATGCTGTAGAAGATACTTTGACCTATGAGGAGGTTTCGGTGGAGATTTTGGATAGACAAGTAAAGATATTGAGGAATAAAGATGTTGCATGCGTCAAGGTCATTCGAAGCAACAAGTGGAAAGTGTCAAATGGGAAGCCGAAGCGGACTTGAAGAAGCAATATTCTCTACTCAAGCTAAAGATAACAAATTAAGTTATGTCTCTGATTTCAAGTCCTAAGTTTCATCCCTCATATCATATTGCATGCATTCATGTTTATGGCAACACGTTTATGGTGATTTTTGACACATATGTTGAGAATTTTTTAGAATAATCTTTAAATGCATTTGTTGCATACATGTCGGGCTGAAATCTTCATGATTACTTCTTTTATATACGTTTTTTTACATTGAGGACGAATGTTCCCAAGGGAAAGATATTGAAATGCCTCAAAAATATGCTTCGAAAATGCCCATAATCGTAATTTCTATATATCTCAAAATCGTTGTACAATATTAAAAATCCGACTTCATATTCTTGATCAGAAAGTAAATTTAGTGGGGAATGGGTATAAACCTAATTTTAGAAGACCCCTAGCGAAAAATAATTTTTGCCAACTTTTCAAAAACAATGGGCATTCGGATTGACTCCGCGATGCGGATCTATCGCGGAGTAGTGTTATCACTTCCTTAATATTTCCTGTTTTGGCCTAAGACATTGGAGTCCTGGCCCCATCTCCATTTATGTGTAAAAAATACCTAAGTCATTTTTCAACTCTATATCACTCAAGACACTCTCAAAACCCTCTCCAAGACTTAACCAAATCTTTCATCCAAATTCAAGTGTCCTAAGCTTAATTTCGGATCTCAAGAACTCCATTCAAGCTTCAAATATCCTTCAAGTCCACATCAACAAAACCTAAGTTTGAGGTATGTGGGTTTCATCCGTTGGGTCCTTTCACCCATAAAGCTCAATGTCCACTTTTTTGAACATTGCATATTTTCAAGTTGTATTATTTATGGGTATCTTCTATTATAGATTATGAGTATAAACTATGTTGGGGTTTTATGAAATATTGATTTATTATACATGACTATCTATTTCAAGCTTGTACTATGAATGAGTTTTATCTATCGAGACTATGCATGTCTTGAGCTACAAAACTACTATCCATTATGAGATTAGATGATGAATTTCAAGGTATTCTATATGAGGGTTTAACTATATGATGGTGGGTTGATTTGAATTGAGTTTTTACATATTATTACACTCTTGAATTGCATGATTTTGAACAAGCATTATACACCCACCAAGTATTTGATAAAACATCTTGACAAGAATTCTTAGAGTTATTGATGATCTATTGCATGATTTATGAGTCAAGTGACTTTATGATCATTTTGGGCTTTCAAAAATGTATTGAATTCATGAAAATATTTATGATGTTATAAATGTCGGATTAAGCCCTTTTTCAAAGATTTTACCTCTTATGGGCCTTTGATGTTAATGCAAGGGTAATGTTTGATGATGATCTATTCTTATGTTTTAAAGTTAAGCTCACCATTAGGGGTCAAAGATGTTTTAGAGCTACTCATATCATGTTTCCATGTTTCTTTCAAATTGCTAAAATGTGATTCATTTCAATTATTCTGTGGGATTACGCTTAGCACGGATGGATGGAGGGTTTGCTCTCTTTCCTCAAACTATATGCCAACATAGGAGTATACTTTACCCTTGCTTTACTAGTGGATCCATTTAGTGCACTCTCTCTTGAGATTCTTCCCAAAATGGGTCGTGTTCTCGTAAGGTGAAGTTTCTAATGAAATCCTTTACGAAGTGGGTCATGTTCCTGTAAGGAGGGTTACTTCAAATGAAAAGGTTCATGTTCCCGTAAGGTAAAGTATGGTTTACCTTGGAAAGTAGACCACCTCTTTACCGATGAGGGGTAATCATCGGGATTCCAAGTTGTAGCTCGCTTGGTCTTATTCTTTGTCGGTTGAGGTCCTATCCCACATATGTATTACGTTCTATGCAAGGTGATTGACTTATAAGCATGTTTTACTTCATGCATTGATCATGCATGCCATATTGAAATTATGTTATCTATTGACTATGATTATGCATTTTGACTATATTGGCTTATGTCTTGTTGCATTGCATCCTATATACTTAGTACATTTAAATGTACCAACGCATACTTTATGCCTACATGATATCACCATGTAGGGACCGGAGCTCCTCTTGATCATCCTCCACGTGACTAGTGAGATTCTATGAAAATAAGTTTTGGTGAGTCCTCAAGTTTGAGGACACTATCTACTTTCTCTTGCTATTCTTAAGACTTCTTTATGTTGAACATTTGACTATGAGTGTGAGCCTGAAAAGTGTCTTGGCCCCTGCTCCATTCCTATGTTTAGAGGTGTTGTTGGAATTGTATGATTTATTCATACTATAAGCTTGACTCCTTATGCTTTTTTGATTATCAAAGATTTTCCCTTAGTCTCGCTTCTTTGTTAATATTATCTCTTGTTGTTGTTAACTTTGCTTTCGCGAACAAGGATGTGTGATTGATATGATAAGAACCTTGTTTGGGTTCCTTTTGATTCCCATTCACCTTGTCATGTCTAAGCCCTAGGCTTCGACCATGACATTTTCAAATCTCAAAAGAGTTGGTTGCCACGATGTCGTCTAGGTTCCCGTCTTTCCACGAGAAAAAATGAGACGCAACAATTCAGACAAAAGATATAATGGTATAACTGAACCAAAACTCAAATGAAAGATATATTTAAAAGATTTTTGTAGTATATGGATATATTTGACTATGTAACATGTTTTTTTTTTAAAAAAAGGTTAACTATGAAAATGGGAGATAGGAAAAAAAAATTACTAAAAAAAAAAGAATTAAATATTTATTAATAAACTATAAATAATTAAATAATTAAGTTATTAAAAAAAATTTTGTCGATGCCTATGCAACACCTATGCAATGAGATTAAAAGAATTTGTTGGGAAACGAAGGTGTGGCCATGTGAATTAATAAGGTAAATTATCAATACGGCACGGAGCACTATTTTAACGAAAAGTACATTTATACGGCACGAAGTTATTAAATTATTATTTTACCTTTTGTAAAAGTTAAATAATAAAAGCACATGTGTTATTTTGTACTTCTGTGTCAGTCAAAAAGAGTTGAACACTCCTATACATGGCCGTCATTTTTTTCTATTTCATATTTTTTTTTTAATTCACTTTGCATGTGTTTTGGTTCTATAAACTCCTATGGACCCCATTCTTTTATTTTTATATGATTATTTCATTTTTCTTTTACCTGTGCCTACAAGTTCCTGACAAAACTTATTCTGTGGCAGATTATTTTGGAAATTTTACCGGTGTAAGTTATGTATCTTCTTTTTTTAATCTACTAGTTTAACATACTCCATATTTGTAACATCAATATTATTATATAACATCAATATTATTAAATTAAATATTATAAATATTTAAAAAACTTTAATATAAAAATATATTCTTTTTAATTATTCATCCTATATTCAGAATTAGCATTAAAATCCAACTAATTCAAATATATACTTATCAAATCTCGTTCGAGAATCTATAAGATTTTTTTTTCAAACATACATACACATTTTTAGTAAATGTAATATTTTTATTTTTTTCTATTACCATACATTTTAGGATTCCTTACTTATTAATTTTCCTACTGCCTCTTATCATAATTACTTTCTCTTACCATATATTTAGGACTCCTTAATTTTTAAAATATATTTTTCTCTTGCTATATATTTTATAATTCTTTAATTAGTAATTCTCGTAATACCTCTTACCTTATATTTTCCTCTTCTCATATATTTGAGACTTCTTAATTTTTAAAAATATATTTTCTTTTATCATATGTTTTAGAACTCCTTAATTTTAAATATTTTAAAAAACAATCAAGTAATAATTTGAGAAAAATAGCAAATGATTATTTTTTTATTACAAAGTCATTTAATGAAGAGTAAAAATTCAATCAATAAATTTATTAAAGACACTTTTTGTCACGCCCTAGGAGGGTACCCTAGACGTGACTGACACTCGGAGACTATTGCTAGCCCCCAAGCGGACCACTCAGTCTCTTTGCCATTGTTCAGTCAATTCATCAGTGGAAAAGAAATGATATAATAGATAATAAATGTTATCCTACCAGTGGGCTCATACTATCAACATTAATCTATCATACAGAAATAGAATAGGAAAATCAACAATCTCAATATAAGGAAAGAAAGAGGGAAAGGGACCCTCAACATCAACATTAACATCTATGTCTATGAGGTTTCTATAATATAGTCCAAGACGGTACCCTAACAGACCATGGCTACCAAAATCAAACAAAAGACTAGAAAATCAATAGAAAATAACATATCCTCCGAATGCAGGGGGGGCTAACCACTGCCTGGAATAGAGAGCTCTAAAACTCAACGATCGGGCTGATGAGGTCCTTGGTCTATCGAATCTGCATCATAAAATGATGCAACGCCAGATGGATGTTAGTACGTGGAATGTACTATATGTAAAACGGGCTAAGAAAAAGGAAATAATTTAATTGACACTCATCAATGACTTAGCGTCACCTTAGATATAAGAGACAAGATTTTATCACCTCACTAGCTATCAAGCATCAAACCTTCACATCACATCAGATTTCTATCATCATGAAACCTATATGGGAGTTTCTATAACCAACAACCACTACCTATGAGCCGATAGTAATACAATAAAGAGATGTCATTGCCACATCTATCCAGTACCTTGTCGGGGTAAAGGACGGGTTTATCAATGAATCCAAAAGTCTATCAAGTCCTCTTTTAGGACAAAGGAAACATCAGCTTTCACGACCCAATCCTCTCCTACGTTGGCCACATAGTTAATGGATTCGAGTGGGACACACTCTTACCCATTTCAGTGCTAATACTCCTCCCAGGACTCAACATGCTCATAAATCTATCAATCCTTCAAGAACTCTCATCACCCAACCTCTATGGGTAAGATTATCTATCTAATCTAAGGTAATTATGCCCATTCAGCTCTATCAACAATAATTTCAGCTATCATAGTCATCAACACACTCAATTCAGGACCCAAACTCAGTCAGACATCATTTTTAGACATTCAAGGCTCTAGTCATCCCCTAAGTTCATTATTCAAGTCATTATGGAGAGACACTTTAAGAACCAAGTCACAATCATATAGTAGTGAATATATATAGTAAAATTTAAACATGATTATCATCAATTCATGATATGAAATTGTAGTTTAAGGGGTTAAAACCATGAATTTCAAGATATGATACAAGAATTTAAAGCAATTATTCAAGAATTTAGAGTAATTATCAAGAAACCTTCAAGAACTCATAAATCAAGATTCTAGTCATGAATTTGTCATCCTAACTCTATTTTGGCACATGGGAGATCAATCCTGTCCTTTTGGGTAGCCTTTACATACCTGGGAGCGACGAATCTTTGAAAAATCTTGAATTTCCCTCTGAAAGCCTTGATTTTCTCTCCTTTTTCTTTCTTAGACTTATCGTAAAATAATGAACTTAGGATGATTTTGGGTTTTAAAACCATTTTGTACAAAAATACATCTTAAAACCAACCTGGGATTTAAAAATCCATTGGGAAGGACGAAATTGCTCTTCCTGAGTTAAAAGAAAAAAAACTTCTCCGTCACGCACTAGTGCATTTTAGCACTTTTTCGTTAATTTTCAATTTTCATCAAATTTTTGAAAAAAACTAAAGTGTGGTTCGGCGTCCTCTTTGCATCGCAGAAGGGATGGGGAAATCTCACTATTTTAAGCTCACTTTGGAAAAATTAATTCGCCTTTTTTAGGGTTAAAGCCAAGTCGATATCATTTTCCAACTTAGTTTTTTGCACTTATCACAAATCCGGTCTCGAATTTTCCATCAGAGCTTTGAAAGATATGTTGTGCAACGACCAATTTTAGGGGGCGTTTTAGTAATTTCATGAGGTATTACATCATCTTCCCCTTGGAATCATTCATCCTCGAATGATGAGTAAAGGTTGAACGGGGACTCGTATATCCTCAGACTTCACCTCACCCCTCACTCGGGAACACTGGAACTCTCACTATCCATTATCTATCTATCTATCTTTGTCTTAGACTTGGGAATGGGATAACACAAGGCATCAATTAAATGTAAAAAAAATGCTAGCAATTGACAAGAATAAGAGTATTTACCTTCAACATCATCATCTCTTGGCACGAATAAATGTGGGTATTTTAGTTTCATCGCTTCCTCAGCATCCCACGTAGTTTCCTCAACAAATTGATTCCTCCATAGAACTTTAATGGAGCCATCTCTTTGTTCCTCATCTTACGAACATTCGGTCAAGAATCTGGACTAGAACTTCCTTGTATGATAAGCTATCCTTCACACCAGTACTCTCCACAGGAATTTCTAAAGATGGTTGCCCCAAACATTTCCTTAACATAGATACGCAGAACACCGGGTGAACTCCCTCTAGCTCGGAAGGCAAGTCTAACTCGTAGGCAACCTTCCCAATCCTTCTTACGATCTGGTATGGCCCGATGTAACGGGGACTCAGCTTTCCCTTCTTACCAAATCTCATGACACCCTTCATAGGTGACACTTTCAAGTACACCCAATCATTTATCTCGAACTCTAGGTCCCTTCTTCTCAAATCTGTATATGACTTCTGGCGACTCTGAGCTATCTTCAATATTTCCTAGATGAAATTCAACTTCTCCATAGACTAGTGTACGAGGTCAGGCCCAATCAACTCAGTTTTTCCCACATCAAAACAGCTAATCGGAGATCTACACCTCCTCCCGTACAATGCCTCATAGGAGGCCATCTGAATGCCGGCATGATAGCTATTATTATACACGAACTCAATCGATGGTAAGTGATCATCCCAATTTCCTTTGAAATCAATCACGCATTCCCTCAACATATCCTCCAAATTCTGGATAGTGCGCTCTGCCGGCCCGTCTATTTGATGGTGAAA
Source organism: Solanum ossicruentum (assembly GCA_025774065.1). Classification (NCBI taxonomy): domain Eukaryota; kingdom Viridiplantae; phylum Streptophyta; class Magnoliopsida; order Solanales; family Solanaceae; genus Solanum; species Solanum ossicruentum. The sequence continues at coordinate 42,294 of JAOTQR010144631.1, forward strand.
AGCGATACTCAAATTCACCTTCGTACCCAATCTCTTCTAGAACGATCCCCAAAAATTGAGAGGTGAATTGAGCTCCTCTATCTGAGATGATAGACAAGGGAACCCAATGCAACCTCATAATCTCCTAAATGTAAAGTCAGGCATACTCTTTATCCATATAAGTTGTCTTAACTACCCAAAAAGTGGAATGATTTCTCCATTCTGTCAACAATCACCCATATTGAATCATGCTGCTTCCGAGACCGAGGTATGCCCGTGATGAAGTCCATGTTGATCACCTCCAATTTCTATTTTGGAATTTCAAAATTCTGAGCTAACCCACAAGGTTTCTGATGTTCAACCTTAACCTGTTGGCAATTAGGGCACTTTGAAATGAACTCTGTAATGTCTTTCTTCATCCCACTCCACCAATAGATTTCCCTCAAGTCGTGGTACATCTTGGTGGAGCCAGGATGAATGGAATACCTTGTACTCTGAGCTTCGGCCATGATTCTGTCTCGAACACCATCAACGTCAGGTACACACAATCTCTCTTGGTACCTCAATACCTCATCTCCCCCTTTGGAGAAAACTATCACCTTTTGTTTGTTAACCGCTTCTTTCAATTGGAGTAAGACAGGGTCTTGGTCTTTCTTTTTCTTCACCTCAGACACTAAGGATGAAATGGAACCATTCTGAACATTGACCCTGCCTTCGTTGGTCTCCTCAAGCTGCACTCCCAATCGAGCCAATCTATCCACTTCCTTGGCTAATTCTCTCTTCCCCTTTTCCACATGGGCAGTGCTACCCATAGACATCCTGCTAAGAGCATCAACAATAACATTAGCCTTACCTGGGTGGTAGAGGATGCTCAAATCATAATCCTTGAGCAACTCCAGCCACCTCCTCTGCCGCAGTTGAGCTCTTTCTGACTGAACACGTACTGCAAGCACTTGTGGTCAGTGAACACGTCCACATGCACTCCATACAAATAGTGACGCCAAATTTTAAGTGCGAACAACACCGCTGCCAACTCAAGATCATGAGTCGAATAATTCTTCTCATGAATCTTAAGCTATTTGGAAACATATACTATCACCTTCCCTCTCTGCATAAGCACAAACCCCAATCCAACTCTGGATACATCACAATATATCACCAAGTCACCTATCCCGTCTGGCAATGTCAACACTGGTGTTGTAGTCAATTTAGTCTTCCACTCCTGAAAGTTCTTCTCACATACCTCAGACTACTGAAACTTGGTTTTCATCTAAGTCAGCTTTGTCAAGGGGGCTGACAGAGATGAGAAGCCCTCCACAAATCTACGATAGTACCCAGATAAACACAAGAAGCTTCTTATTTCTGTTGGAGAGGTTGGTCTTGGCCAGTTCTTAACCGCCTCTATCTTGTGGGTATCCACCCGAATGCCATCTCCTGAAACGATATGGCCTAAGAAAGCCACTGACTTGAGCCAAAATTTACACTTGGAGAATTTTGCATGCAAATCATGATCCTTAAGTGTTTGCAAAATGAAACGACCCAAGCCTAGGGACTAAACGTGACAAGACGAGTAGGGAACCTGAAGGGACCGCAAACAGTCCTCTTAACATATCGTCACACATCTTTGGTTGTGGAAGCATAAAAAAAACATATTTTATTAAAGTAAGGGCAAGGGGACTAAGGGAAACTTGCTTAAACATCAAAGTCAAAAGTCAAGAGTCAAGCTCATACATAGTACACAAGGTACCTTTATAACATAGCAAGAGTGGGGCCAAGACAAGGTAATCGGGCTCACCCTCATAGTCAAATATAACATAAGATAGTGTCTCAATACATAGATAATTGGGAAAAGACATAACTAAAGTTCCCGAAATAGCACCGTCTAACCACGTGGAGGAGGAGCATGATCAACTCGAGCACCGGTACCTACTTGTTGATATCATGTAGGAAAGAGTATGGGTTAGTACGTTTGAATATACTAAGTATGTGGGATGCAATGTGACAAGAAATAGACATCATAATCTAAAACGCAAAAACAATAGACAATAGGCATATTATAGCAAGATGGCATATATGATCAATGTATATGTAAATCATGCCTAAGTATATCATGATCATATAGAATATCATATGTGAAGAATGAGACCAAGCAAGCTATCAAAGGTATAAACCCCTTGGTGGTTGATAGTGGTTGCACCCCGCCATCCATGGTGACGAAGTATAAACCCCTTGCATGGTTGATGGTGGCCACACCCCGCCATCCATGGTGACTAGGTATAAACCCCTTGCATGCTTGATGATTGTTACACCCCAAACATCCATGGTGATGAGGTATAAACCCCTCATATGGTTGATTATGTTCACACCCCAAACATCCATGGTGACCCAAGCTCTTTTCCCCCCGGATCAGGCATGGTCTATGCAACACTATATATAGGATTCACCATAAGCTCTAATGCAATATCTCATGTAGGAATAAACATATAAATCAACTCATTTCATCATCATAATATCATTCATATCATATCTCATGCTTTGGACCTTCAATTCCTCAACAAACCATAACCTGACATTTTATCAAACACCTTGGGGTCTGTAATGAGGGTAAAAGAGCATGTAATTTAGAGATGAAATCATGCAGGAAAATTAGTGGTAAAACCTTTAATCAATACCTTGCAGCACCCCCAAGACATTCATATCAAAACCCCTCATTAATTCCAACAATAGATCCAAGATTTGAAGCTCAAAACATGCTTAAACAACCATACTTTCATGTATTAAATTTATTGTGCAGTAAATTTCTAAATATTCAAGACCCACATGTGAAATCAACTTTAAATCATGCATTATTAAATAAAAGAGGCTTTAGACACCATGGGTGAAAGGAACCAACGGTTCAACACCACATACCTTAGCCTTAGAGAAGTTCTTGGTGAAGGTTGTCAATGGAGACTTGAAGCTTGAAGAGAATCCTTAAATCCGGATGAGGGTTTTAGGACTTAGTTTTTGAATGTAAAATAAGACTAAGTGTGGGAATGGGTTTTGGGAAATGTTTATAGTGATATAAAAGTAAAATAATTCTAAGTATAAGTGAAAACACGCTTGGGAAATTTGGGTCCAACACTTAGAAAAATATTGAGTAGGCTTAAAAAAGACAACGCCCAGATACACGTCTCCACATCGCGAAGGCGATGCAGAAACTCTAATTACACTGCTCCGCATCGCGTATTGTACCATGTAAAATTTCATAAATCGATTTGTTCGCTTTAAAATCAAGGTTAGACCCTTTTCACCCTAATTTGGACCCTCTAAACAAGAATATGAAGTCAGATTTTTGAAATAATGAACTAATTTTTAGATATCAGGAAATCAAAATTTTTGGGCATTCCGAGGGATGATTTTGGGCACTTTTAGAGCCGTTTAAATATCTCCCCCTTGGGAACATTTGTCCCTGAATGTAGAAGAGACGTACACGATAAAAGTAATCATGAATGAATTAGCCCCAACAAGAATGCAACATAACATGTAAAACACCATTTTCAAATTCCCAACATAAGTGTAAAATCATCATAAGTTTACCTTAATCATGAATGCATATGAATGACTTAGAGTTGAAATGTAAGACTTGAAGTCACATATGGAACTTAGGAGTAGTACCTTAGGCTTGAGTGGAGTGGAAGAGATAAGGGTACCACTTTTGCATGTCCGCTTCGGCCTCCCAAGTAGAACTTTTGACTTGTTGATTCCTCCAAAGGACCATAACTGATGCCACCTCTTTGTTCCTCAATCTCTTCACTTGTCTATGCAAGATCAACCAGAACATCCTCATAAGCCAAGTTATCTTGAACAACACCCACAACATCAAGAGGCACAATAACATTAGGGTACCAACACACTTTCTCAACATAGAGCCATGGAATACCGGATGCACCAAATTCATCTCATTAGGCAACCTCAACTCATAATCCACCTTACTAATCCTCTAACCAACCAACCAGTGATCTACAACGTCTCCCATAAAGAGCCTCAAAAGGAGCCATATCGATGCTAGAGTAATAGCTATTGTTGTAGGCAAACTCAATCAATGGAAGATGGTCATCCCAACTACCCTTAAGCTCCAAGACACAAGCCCTAAGCATATCTTCAAGTGTTTGAATTATCTTTCGGCTTGGCCATCCTTTTGAGGGTGAAAGGTCACACTAAGGTGAACTTTGGTTCCAAGACCCTTTTGAAAAGATCTCCAAAAGTGTGAAGTAAAGTGTGCACCACGATCCGATATAATGGATAAGGGAACCCCATGCAACCTCACTAACTCATGGATGTACAACCTTGCCTACTCCTCAACCCCATATGTAGTCTTAACCGATAGAAAGTGAGCCGATTTTGTCATCCTATCAACCATCACCCATAAGGAGTCAAAACCTTTCCTAGTGTTGGGAAACCCAACTACAAAGTCCGTGTTAGTCACCTCCTATTTCCAAGTAGGAATCTCGATCTCTTTGGTTAGGCCACCTAGCCTTTAGTGTTCGTCTTTGACTTGTTGACAACTATGGGAACCGGAAACAAATTTGGCAATATCTCTCTTCATGCCTCCCCACCAATATACTTCCCTCAAGTCTCTATATATTTTAGTAGGACCGAGGTGGATAGTATAAGAAGAATTATGGGCCTCATCAAGAATTCTCTCCCTCAAACCATCAACTCATGAAACACATAATCTACCTTGGTATCTAAGGGCCCAATCTCCCCCTTGGCAGAAACCTCTATCTTGCCCTCTTTCACCAAGGCCTTCAACTCAAGCAAGAAGGAGTCTAGATCTTATTTAGCCATCACCTTATCAACCAAAGAAGATTTAGAACCTCACCACCAATCTAGCCAATCCATGCACCTCCCTAGCCATCTCCCTGCCACCGTCATCCACATGAGCTAGGCTACCCATGGACACCCGACTTAAAGCATCCGCCATAACATTTTCCTTACCCTGATGGTAATACACACTCATGTCATAGTCCTTAAGAAGTTCTAGCCACCTTCTTTGCTTCAAGTTGAGATCTTTTTGAGTGAAGACATATTGAAGGCTCTTATGATCAGTGAAAACATCAATATGAACCCCATATAAATAATGATGCCAAATTTTTAATGCAAACACCACGGCGACCAATTCAAGATCATAGGTAGGGTAGTTCCTTTCATGCATTTTGAGTTGCCTAGAAGCATAGGCTATGACCTTACTATTTTGCATTTGTAAACAACCCAAACCAACTCTAGACGCAACATAATACACAACAAAACCCTCAAGCCCTTCTGATAGAGATAATATAGCAGCGAACACAAGTCTATCTTTCAATGCTTTAAAGCTTTTCTCACACTCATCGGTCCATACAATCTTCACCTTCTTTTGAGTTAATTTTCTCATAGGAGAGGCAATGGAGGAGAACCCATTCACAAAACTTCTATAGTAACCCGCAAGGCCCAAGAAACTCCTAATACCCGACGGGGTCAATGGTCTAAGCCAATTCCTAATCACCTCGGTTTTCTTAGGATCCAATTTAATGCCATCTCCCAACACCACATGACCCAAGAATGCAACCTCCCTCAACCAAAACTCACACTTGTCATATTTAGCATACAATATCTCTTCCCTTAACCTTTGCAACACAACCCTCAAATGACCCATAAGCTCTTCCCTACTATGAGAATAGATCAAAATATCATCGATGAAGACCACAACAAATAATCAAGATAGGGATTAAAGACCCTGTTCCTTAGGTCCATGAAGATGGCTGGTCCATTGGTCTACCCAAAGGACATCACCACAAATTCATAATGCCCATATCTAGTCCAAAAGGCCATCTTGGGAATATCAATCCCTCACCCTCACTTGATGGTAACCTGACCGAAGATCAACCTTAGAGAAAAAAGCTAGCCCCTTGCAATTGGTCAAACAAGTCATCAACCCTTGGAAGAGGATATCTATTTTTTATAGTAACCTTATTGAGTTACCGGTAGTCAATGGACATCCTAAGTGACCCATCTTTTTTCTTTACAAACAATATCGGTGCACCCCAAGGGGATTGGCTAGGTTTAATAAACCCCTTTTCCAACAGATCCTTCAATTGCTCCTTTAACTCCGCTGGGGCTATATAGTAAGGGGGAATGAAGATAGGTTGGGTGTCGGGAAATAGATCTATACCAAAATCTATCTCCCTTTCAAGAGGAACACCAGGAAGGTCATTTGGAAAGACATTAAGAAGCTTATTCACAACCAGAACTGACTCAATTGAATGGACTTCAGACTCCACATCGTTGACTCTCATAAGATGATACAAACACCCCTTGGGAATCAAGGGGAACCTACCCCTCACTATTACATCATGACTTTCCCACTCAAGGATGGGTTCATTTAGAAATTGAAACTTGACCCTACAGGTTCTACAATCGATAGAAGTATAGTATGCATGCAGCCAATCCATCCCAAGAATAACATCAAAATCAACGATATCTAATTCAACAAGATCACAAGGTATGATTTTATGCAAGATGCAAACCGGACAATTTCTATACACCCCTCCTAGCAATAATAGATGCACCAATAGGAGTAGACACTTCATATGACTCATACAATAACTCCGACTCAACATGGGACTTTTTAGCAATAAAGGGGGTAACAAAGGAAAGGGTGGCTCCCGGATCAATCAAAGCATATACATCAAGATAAAAAAATTTCAACATACCAGTAATAACATCGGGGACCTCACCAACCCCTTGCCTCCCATGTAGAGCATAAAAGCAATTGTGCCTTAGGGCACCACCTTGAGGACCACCTCTACCCAATGAAATCACATTTGTACCCCGAACCTTGCCATGATTTCTTGGACAATCTACTATCTTGTGGCCAAGCTCCCCACATTCAAAGCATGCATTGGAACCCTTCAAGCTTGGGCCCTTAAGACTCCCTCCACATCTAGGACACAAATCATTAGTAGCCATACCACCAACACCTTGAGGCCTAGGGAAGTCATTGGCTAACCCCTTATTAGTAGCATGAGGAGGCCTTTGGCCTTGAAATCTAACACCCTTGGGAAACTTGCCTTCAAATCGGGCTTTCTTGGCCTTATGGGCCCTCCTCTTCCTCAGCCTCTGTTCTTCCATTTGCTCGGCATATGTCATCAACCAAGATAAGTCCATGTCACTAATAAGCATTGCGGACCGACACTCTTCACTTACCAAATTGGAGACCCCCATAACAAACTTATTCATCCTTGACCTAGAATAGGCCACTAAGTGAGGAGCATTCATAGAGAGTTGATTAATGAGGGCATACTCCCTCACACTCATACCACTTTACTTCAAGTTCATAAACTCAACCAACTTTGCTTCCCTAAGCTCAAGAGGGAAGAATCGATTTAGGAAGGCCAATTTGAATTCCTCCCAAAGCACCATATAGCCATTACCTTTCTAACCTTTTCATTGATCAAAACAAATTTGGGCCATCCCCTTGAGTTGGTATGCCGCCAACTCCGCCTTCTCATTTGGCCCAACAAGATTTTGTAGATTTCATCAATAAACTCTTCTGGATCCATATCCACCTTTAACCCATGGAAAACCAGAGGATTCATCCTCATGAAGTCCCTTACCCTAGCTCCCGGGGTAGTGCATGAGGGTCTTGGGCCACTTGTTGAACTTGATTGGCCACCACAAAGTCAAGCATAAAAGGGAATCCCGGAGCTCACCATTGGTAGGTTGCTCCTCAGAAGTTTGGGCTCGCCTTCCTCTAGTTTTTGGCATGATCTAGCATCGGAAAGAACAATGTTTAGTGTGAAATACTTATCACAACTCTATAGCACAACCTAGGACATGAAGAAGGGAAACATTTCCTAAAATGCCTCATAGCCTCCTATTCATAGTTATGGCGCACGTCACAACCATGAATAGGACTCTAATCGACTCGGTGTGTTAGACTTCGAGGATCTTTAACCTAATGATCTAATACCAGGTTTTTCAGGACCCAAGCCTAGAGCCTAGATGTGACACAGTGAATGGAGAACTCGAAGGGACTCCAAACAAGCCTCTTAACATATCATCACATATCCTTGGTTGCGGAAGCATAAAAAACATATTTAATTAAAGTAAGGGCAAGAGGACGAAGGAAAACTTGCTTAAACATCGAAGTCAAAAGTCAAGCTCATACATAGTACACACCTTGTCCAAGATACACCTCAAAACATAGAACGAGCAGGGGCCAAGACAAGGTAACCAGGCTCACCCTCATAGTCAAATATAACATAAGGTAGTGTATCAATACATAGATAATAGGGAAAAGACACAACCAAAGTCCTCGAAATGGAGGACTCACCACAAGCTTGGAGTAGCACCGTCTAACCACATGGAGGAGAAGGAAGACCAATTCGGGCACCGGACCCTACATGGTTATATCATGTAGGCAAGAGTATGCATTAGTACATTTGAATGTAAGTATGTCAGATGCAATACAACAAGAGATAGGTATCATAATCCAAAATGCAAAAATGCTAGAAAATAGGCATATTATAGCAAGATGACATGTATATCAATGCATATGTAAATCATGCTTAAGTATATCATGCTCGTATAGAATATCATATGTGAAGAATGAGACCAACCAAGCTCTCCAAGGTATAAAACCCTTGGTGTTTGATGGTGGTCACATCACGCCATCCATGGGGGTGAAGTATAAATCCCTCGCATGGTTGATGATGGTCACACCCCGCCATCCACGGTGACAAGGTATAAACCTCTCACATGGTTGATGATGGTCACACCCCAAATATCCATGGTGTGAGGTATAAACTCCTTGCATGGTTGATGATGGTCATACCCCAAACATCCATGGTGATGAAGTATAAACCCGTCACATGGTTACCAGGGATCTTTTCCCCTGGATCGGGCATGATCTATGCAATACTTTATATAGGATGCGTCATAGGCTATAATGCAATATATCATGTAGGAATAAACATATATATTATCTCATTTCATCATCATTCACATCATATCTCATGCTTTGGACCTTCAATTCCTCAAGAAACCATAACCGGATATTTTATCAAACACCTTGGGGGTGTGTAGTGGGGGTAAAAGAGCATTCAATTTAGAGATGAAATCATGCAGGAAAATTAGTGATAAAACCTTTAGTCAACACCTTACAACACCCCCAAGACATTCATATCAAAACCCCTCATTAATTCCCAACACTAGTTCCAAGATTTGAAGCTCAAAATATGCTTAAACAACCATACTTTCATGTACTAAAATCACTATGCCGTAAATTTCTCAATATTCAAAAACCATATGTAAAATCAACTTTAAATCATGCATTATCAAGTAAAGGATTTAGCCACCATGGGTGAAAGGATCCAATGGTTCAACACCACATACCTTAGCTTTGGAGAAGTTCTTGGTGAAGGTTGACAATAGAGACTTGAAGCTTGAAGGGAATCCTTAAATCCAGATGAGGGTTTTGGGACTTGGTTTTTTAGAGTAAGATAAGACTAAGTGCCGGAATGGATTTTATGAAATGTTTAGAGTGATATAAGTGTATAATAATTCTAAGTATAAGTGAAAAAACGCTTGGGAAATTTGGGCCCAACACTTAGAAAAATATTGAGCAGGCTAAAAAAAGACAGTGCCCAGATACATATCTTCACATCGCGGAGGCAATGCGGAAACTCCAGTTACATTGCTCTGCATCACGGAAGCGACTTGGAAAGCTCTCTGGAAATCATACCATGTCAAATTTTATAAATCAATTTCTTCGCTTTAAAATTGAGGTTAGTCCCTTTTCATCCTAATTTGGACCCCGTGAACAAGAATATGTAGTCAGATTTTTGAAATGACTAATGGATTTTTAGATGTAAGGAAATCAAAATATTTTGGTATTTTGAGGAACGATTTGGGCACTTTTGGGGTCGTTTTACAAAACCACTGTAAGGTGATTTGCATGCTCCTCTTCATTCCTCGAATACACTAGGATGTCATCAATAAACATGATCACGAACATGTTAAGGTATGATCTGAATACCCTGTTCATCAAGTCCATGAAAGCTGCAGGTGCATTTGTCAACCCAAAGGACATGACCAGAACTAAAAATGGCCATATCGTGTCCTAAAGGCTGTCTTTGGAATGTCACTTTCCCTCACCTTTAACTGATGGCAACCCGATTTGAGATCTATCTTGGAGAAACAAGTAGCACCCTGAAGTTGGCCAAAGAGATCATCTATTCTGGGAAGAGGGTACTTATTTTTGATGGTCACCTTGTTCAACTATAGATGTTCTATATACATCCTCAACGACCCATCTTTCTTACACATGAATAGGACAGGAGCACCATAAGGTGAGACACTAGGCCCTATGAAACCTTTCTCTAACAAGTCTTTCAATTGGTCTTTCAATTCTTTCAACTCTGCGGGGGCAGGTAGAATTGAGATAGATTTGGTTTCGGGTAGAACATCAATCCCAAAGTCAATCTCCCTATTAGGAGGGACTCCGGGAAGATCATTAGGAAAGACCTCGGAAAACTCATTCACTATCGAGATTGACTCAAGAGTGGGAGACTCAACATCATCAGACTTCAGTCGCACGAGATGATAGATACAATCCTTCAATATCAACTTTCTAGCTCTAAGATAGGATATGAATTTACCCTTAGGGGAAACAAAATTTCCTTTTCACTATAAGATAGGTTCATTAGGGAATTGGAACTTGACAATCTGGGTTCTACAATCAATAGAAGCATTACAAGCATGAAGCCAGTCCATACCCATTATTACATCAAAATCAACTATCTCCAATCCTATCAAATTAGCTAAACTGTCTATATGATAAATAGACACTACACAGTCCATGTAAACCCTCTCAGCTAGGATAGACTCACCAGTAGGAGTAGAGATAGAAAAGGGCTCAATTAAACACTCAGGAAGAATACCAAACTTTCTAGCCACATAAGGAGTTATAAAAGATAAGGTGGCACTCGGATCAATCAAGGCATAGCAATCATAAGCAAAGACACGAATCATATCCGTGACAATATCTACTAAAACCTCCTTCTCCTTATGGTTACCCATAGCACAAAGGTGGTTTGTCCCGCCTCCTGTACCCGTAGTAGTAGCACCCATCTGCTGATTACCTGCTAGAGGTGCCATCGAAGACTGAGCTCTACCACTCCCCTCACCTTGCCTTCTCTTCGGGCACTCATAGCTGAAATGACCAGCCTGGCCGGGGGTATAACATACATCCTTACCACCAAGTCACTCTCCCAGACGAAGTTTACCACAGTTGTTGCAAGGTGGCTTTCCCCTAATACCTTGAGTCACACTGGACTAAGATTGGGCGCCTGGGGTCCTGAAATACTGATGACCCTAAGATTTCTGATCGTACTTGGTTAGTTGGGCAGGCGAATTGTGCTGTGGGTGGTAGCGGATGTGATGATCTCTTCTGGAAACAAGATTTGTCACCTCTGTTCTGTCTTTGCGGGTTAGATTTATGTCCCGTTGACTTTTCCTTTCTGCTTAAGTGCTCTTCTCTATCCCTTCTCTTATCCTCCTTTAAGGACCAAGTCACAATCATATAGCAGTGAATATATACAGTAAAAGTTAAACATGATGATCATCAGATCATGATATGAAATTGTAGTTTAATGGGCTAAAACAAATAATTTCAAGACATGATATAAGAATTCAAAGTAATTATCAAGAAACTTTCAAGAGCTCATAAATCAAGATTATAATCATGAATTTGTTATCCTAACTCTATTTGGCACATGGGAGATCAATCCCATACTTTTGGGTAGCCTTCACATACCTGGGAACGATGAATCTTTGAAGAATCTTGAATTCCCCTCTGAAACTCTTGTTTTCCTCTCCTTTTTCTCTCTTAGACTTAGCGTAAAATAATGGACTTAGGGTGGTTTTGGGTTTTAAAACACTTTTGTACGAAAATACATCTTAAAATCGACTTGGGGATTTAAAAATACGTCGAGAAGGATGAATTGCCCTTCCCAATTTAAAAGAAAAAACACAGTTTCTCCATGCACTAGTGCGCGACGCGCACTAGAGCATTTTAGCACTTTTTTGCGAATTTTTTATTTCCGTCAAATTTTTGAAAAAAATTGAAGTGTGGTTCCGCGTCCTCTCCGCATCGCGGAATGGGCGCGGAAACCTCACTGTTATAAGCTCACTTTGGAAAAATTAATTCGCGTTTTTTTGTGTCAAAGCCGAGTTGAGACCATTTTCCAACTCAGTTTTTTGCACTGATCGCAAATCTGGTCTCGAATTTTCCATTAGAACTTGGGAAGATATGTTGTGCGCATGACCAAGTTTAGGGGCATTTTAGTAATTCACATGGTATTACACTTTTGTCATTAATAAGACTAAAAAAAATTAACTGTACAAAAATATTTTCACACTTTTTTTAAAAAAAAATTGGTGAATATTCATGGGATAAAGTAGACTTTAATTTTCGTATAGTTAACCTGTTTTTTATTATTAATATGTTTTCTATATAGCATAAAAATAATATGGCTCTTTAGATATCAATTTCTTATTGACAAACATAACATAAATTTTAAATTGTTAATTTATTATTGATCTATAGCTTTTTCTTATTATAAACAAATTATAGACTATTTTAATATATTTTTAATTCTAACAATACAAATTTGTAATGAATAGTGAAAAAACTAAAAGAATGATATAGTTAAATATATTTAAGTATTATTATTTCTAAAACTCTAATATTAAGAATAAATTTTTTTTTCAAAGAATTTTTAATTTCTATTAGTAGATTTGTTCTTACTAAAAATAATAAATTTATATTGGATGTTGCTTACTTTCTCCAAGCATGAGTGCTGCTTCGAATGACTATTTTCCCTTTTTTGTGTAGTACTTTTTTACGACCTTTGAATTGGAAACATTAAATTAATTTGTTAAGAGAAAATTCAAGTACTATAGTTATTTAAAAATTAAATAATTACTTGTGGTAACATAAAAATTTCAATAATAAATACCATAAATCTAAATTTTATGTAAAAAGTAAATGTATTACTCACCAACAATATAAACCATCAATTGTCACAATCAACTCCTTTTCTATTTTTTTTGAAAAGGTAAAGTTTATGAATTATGTCATTAACGTTGCAAAATAACCTAAAATGGCACTATTAAAAAATAAATGATCAAGATAGATAAATACAAAATACGACAACATAAAAATGAATTAAACAACATGAGACGTATGGAAGTAAAAAATTCAAATAAAATAAAAAAACAAAAGAATACTATAAATTATATGTAAAACGACAATATAGTCATATTCACTTTTTATTTACTTATAAAGATTTTATATATAAAGATTCTATTACTATTTAGAACCCATGGTAAATTAGAATTTTTCTCCACAAGGATTTCTTAATTTAAATAAGGAAGAAGTAAAAGTCTATTAAATAAGAAAGATTTAAGAGTCTTTCCACAATTAAAAGTCGTTATTTTGTCACTTTTTCCCATGTTAGAAGTTAATATTATAAATATAATTAAATAATAATTTTTTTAAAAAATTGATGAAAGGACAATTTCATGTATAAATTGATATTGGATGTTTCTTACTCTCTCCAAGCATGAGCGCTACTTCGAACGACTGTCTTTACTTCTTTGTGTGGTTCTTTTTTACGATTTTTGAATTAAAAATATGAAATTAATTTGTTAAAAGAAATTCAAGTATGTATAGTTATTTAAAAATTAAATAATTACTGGTAGTAAGATACATATTTTAATAAATAATACCATTAATCCAAATTTGATGTAAAAAAAAATGAATGTTACTCACCAAAGCAAATCATCAATTGTCACCGTCAACTCTTTCTCTATTTTTTCAAAATGAAAGAGTTCATGAATTATGCCATGAACGCGTCTAGATAGACAAATACAAAATACAATGACATGAGAAAAAAATTAAAGAATGAGAGATTTATAGAGGTAAAAAAATTCAAAAGAAAAATACTACAATTAATCCTATTTAACTTTTTAAAAATTTATTTATAAAGTTCCTATATGTAAAGATTATATTACTAATTAGAACCCAAGGTAAATTAGGATTTTCCTTAGTGACTGCAAAGTTTCTTGATTCAAATAGGGAATAAGTTTTTTTTAAGTCTTTCCACGATTAGAAATCCTTATTTTATCATTTCTTTTCATACATTTAGAAGTCAATATTATAAATAATTGCATGTTTCTTTTTTTTTTTTTTGAATGTTTTTTTTTTTAATTTTTAAAACCTTTTTTGATTATTATTAATTTTTTTTACTCTTTTCTTTTTGGATCAAGACTCTTTTTCAAAAGTTTTTACTTTTTTTTTGGTTAGTTATTAAACCTAATTTTTTGGGTGGGGTAACGTGGGTTGGTTTTTTTGTTTTATGTTTCTTTTTTTTTTTTTTAAGAAAACTTCATTATTATTTTGAAAGTATTTTTTTGCCTATTCTTTTTTGGATCAAGTCTGTTTTAGTTGAAAAAGGATTCTTTGAGTAAGAATTTAACTATTCTTCATTTAAATTTTATTATATTTATTATATTTAATATTATTAAAATACTATTAATAATTGAACAGAATGGTGACAAGATAATTTTGTTCAAACCAAAGTCTTTTAATTAAGGTTAAAAAGTTCAATCAACTTTTTTAAAGACCTTATCACTTTTAATGTAGTATAGATAGACTATTTTAAAAATTCTTTTTTGTTTTTCTTTTGGGATCAAATCAGTTCTTTGAAAGGTTTTCTCTATTTCTTTTGATTATTTTAAAGCCTTTCTTGACTTTTTCTGCTTGCGCGTTTCCTTTTTTTAGTTTTAAATTTTGGATTCTTTTTTTTTTTTCCTACTATTTTCTATAAAAATTTTAATTGAAAAATGATTCTTTTTAAAAATTTAACCATAATAAAAAAAATTTCTCTATTTAATTTATTATTATATTTAATAATAATGATATAATTATTTAAAAAATGGTTAAAAGATAATTTTATCTAAAGATGAATTATTTAATGAAGGGTAAAAAATTCAAGCAACATTATCAAGACCTTCACACTTTAATATAGTATAGATATAGATAGATAGATAGATTATATGTAAAATGATATAAAAATCATGTCTTATAATAATTAATTATTTAAAATATCTACAATAT
>JAOTQR010144660.1:0-10949 GCA_025774065.1 Solanum ossicruentum
ACAATCTCCTACTTCATTCTTCCCCACTAATACACATCCCTCAAGTCTCTATACATTTCGGTCGAACCGGGGTGGATAGAATAAGAAGAATTATCGGCCACATCAAGGATTTCTCCCTCAAACCATAAACAAAAGGTACACACAACCTACTTTGGTACCAAAGGGAACCATCTTCCCCTTGGAAGAAAACCTCTACTTTGCCCTCTTTCACCAAGGCCTTCAATTCAAGCAAGGAGGAGTCAAGATCTTGTTTTGCCATGACCTCATCAACCAATGAAGATCTAGACACATCAACAAATACAACACCATCACCCCCAACCTCTTCCAACCGAACCCCCAACCTAGCCAATTGATGTACTTCCCTAGCCATCTCCTTTTTACCACCATCAAAATGGGCTAGGCTCCCATAGACACCCTACTTAACGCATCCACCACAACATTTGCCTTACCGGTATGATAATGCACACTCATGTCATAGTCTTTGAGAAGTTCTAACCATCTCTTTTGCCTCAAGTTCAGGTCTTTTTGAGTGAAGACATATCGGAGGCTCTTGTGATAGGTGAACACATCAACATGTACCCCATATAAGTAGTCAGCTGGATCTTTAACGAAAACACAACAACGACTAACTATAGATCATGGGTAGGGTAGTTCCTTTCATGCACCTTGAGTTGTTTAGAAGAATAAGCTATAACCTTACCATTTTGCATCATCACACAGCTCAAACAAACCCGGGAAGCATCACAATATGCCACAAATCCCTGAAGCCCATCTGGTAGTGACAATATAGGAGTAGACACAAGCTTTATCTTTCAATGTTTGGAAGCTTCTCCCACATTCATTGGTCCACAGAAACTTAACCTTCTTTGGTATCAACTTTGTCATAGGGGAAGAAATGGAGGAGAACCGATTCACGAACCTTCTACAGTAACCTGCAAGTCCCAAGAAACTCCTAATATCTGACTAGGTCAATGGTCTAGGCCAATTGCTAATCACACGATTTTCTTAGGATCTAGTCTTATACTATCCCCCCTCACCACATGACCTAAGAATGCAACCTCCTTCAAAAATAATTCACACTTTTCATATTTAGCATACAATTTCTCCTCCCTCAATCTTTGCAACACCACCCTCAAATGACCCATATACTCTTTCCTACTATGTTAATAGATCAAAATATCATCAATGAAGACCACAACAAAGGAATCAAGGTAGGGTTTGAAGACCGTATTTATTAGATCCGTAAAGATGGCCAGTGCATTAGTCAATCCAAAGGACATCGCCACAAATTCATAATGCCCATATCTAGTCTAGAAAGTCATCTTGGGAATATCACACTCCCTTACCCGCACTTAATGGTACGCGGACCGAAGATCAATCTTAGAGAAAAAGCTAGCCCTTTGCAATTAGTCAAACAAATCATCAATTCTTGGAGAGGATGTCTATTATTTATAGTGACCCTATTGAGTTGTTGGTAGTCAATACACATTCTAAGTGACCCATCCTTCTTTTTCACAAACAACACCGGTGCACCACAAGGTGATTGGCTAGGTCTTACAAATCCCTTTGCCAACTAATCTTTCAATTATTCGTTTAACTCTATCAACTCAACCAAGGCCACATGGTAAGGGGGAATGGAGATAGGTTGAGTATCGGGAAGGAAATCCAAGCCAAAATCTATTTCCATTTGTGAGGGAACACTGGGAAGGTCATTTGGTAAGCCATCAATCATTTACAACCAGAACTAACTCTATGGAAGGGACCTTGGACTCTATATCTTTAACCCTCACAAGATGGTAAAAACAGCCCTTAGAGATCATCTTATGGGCTTTAATGCATGAAATGAATCTACCCTTGACCACCATCCTGACTTTCCCACTCAAGGACGGGTTCATTAGGAAATTGAAACTTGACCCTGCAGGTTCTACAATCAGTAGAAGTATAGTAGGCATACAACCAATCCATCCCAAGAATGATATCAAAATCTACCATGTCTAATTCAACAAGATCACAAGGCAACAACTTATGCAAAATACAAATAGGACAACTTCTATAGACCATCCTAGTAACAATAGAGGCACCAATAGGAGTAGACACTTCATATGACTCATGCAACAATTATGGGGTAACATGGGACTTTTTAGCAACAAAGGGATAACAAAGGAAAGAGTGGCACCTGGATCAATCAAAGAACACACATTAAAGTCAAAGATTTTCAATATATCGATAACAACATCAAGATTCTCACCAACCCCCTTACCTCCCATGTAGAGCATAAAATTGATTGTGCAATGGGGCCCCACCTTGAGAACCACCTCTACCCAGTGGAACTACATTTGCACCCTGGCTTTGCCATAGTTTCTTGGACAATCTATCTTCTTTTGACCAAGCTCCCCACAACCAAAGCATCCATTAGAACCCTTTAAACATAGGCCATTATGACTCTTCCCACATGTAGGACACACATCCATAGAAGCCACACCACCAACACCTTGAGTCCTAGGGAAGTCAATGGTAAACCCCTATTAGTAGTATGAGAAGGCCCTTGGCCTTAATGAAATCTAACACCCTTTTGGAACTTACCCTCAAAATGAGCCCTCTCGGCCTTATGCCCCTCCTCTTTCTCAACTTTTGCTCCTCCATTTGCTCTACCTATGTTATCAATCGAGACAAGTCCATGTCACCAATTTGCATGGCGGACCGGCATTCTTCACTCACCAAGTCAGAGACCCCCATCATAAATTTATTCATCCTATATTTAGGATCGGCCACCAAATGAGGAGCATACTTTGAAAGTTGATTAAACTTGATGGAACACTCCCTCACACTCATAGCACCTTGTTTCAAGTTCATAAACTCTACCAAATTTGCCTCCCTAAGCTCAATAGGAAAGAATCGATTAAGAAAAGCCAATTTGAACTCCTACCAAAGCATCATATAAACATTTCCCTTCTCTCCCTTCCATTGAACATACTAAATTTTGGCTACCCCCTTGAGTTGGTATGTTGCCAACTCCGCCATTTCATTCAGCCCAACACCCATGATATTCAAGATTTTGTAGACCTCATCAATGAACTCTTGTGGATCTTCGTCCACCTTTTACCTATAGAAAATCTGTGGATTCATCCTCATGAAGTCCCTTACCCTAGCTCCCGGGATAGTAGCATGAGGGGCTTGGGCCCCTTTATTGACTTGGTTGGCCACAACTTGGGAAAGCATAGTGAGAGCATCCCAGAGTTCACCATTGATAGGTTGCTCCTCGGGAGTTTGGGCCCTTCATCCTTAAGTATATGGCATGATCTGGCATAGCAAAGAACAATCATTAGGGGAAAAAACATAACACAACTCTATAGCATGATTTAGAAAAATAAAGAAGGGAAGCATTTCCTAAAACGCCCCATAGCCTCCTACTCATAGACATGGCGCACTTCACAATCATTAATAGGACTCTAATCGACACGGTGTTTTGGACTCCAAGGATCTACCAACCTAGTGCTCTGATACCAAATTTGTCATGATGCAGCCATAGGGCCTAGACGTGATACGACAAGTGGGGAACCTAAAGGAAGCCCAAACAAGCCTCTTAATCTTTCATTACGTATCACTGGTTGCGGAAGCATATAAAAGACATTAAAGAGCAAGAATAGGGGAAAAGGGCTAAGGGAAAAGTTTGCACAATACATAATCAAGAGACAATAGTCAAAACTCATATCATAGGTACAAAACAAGTCCAACAACCACTTCTAATACATAGATAAGAGCGGGGACCATGACAAAGTAACTGGGCTCACCCTCATAGTCGAATAGAACAGAAAGAATAGTGTCTCAATACATAAGAAGAGAGCATAGACTAAGGTTCCTGAAGTGGAGAGCTCACCAACTAGCTTAAGTAGCACCGAACTAGCCATGAAGAGGAGGATGATCAACTTGGGCTCCGGTTCCTATACGGTGATATCATGTAGGAAAGAGTACGCATTAGTACATTTGAATGGAGTAAGTATGTAGGATGTAATGCAACAAGAGATGGACATCATAATCAAAATGCATAACAAAAGGCAATACACATCATATAGTAATATGGCATGTATGATTAATGCTCAAGTAAACATGCTTAAATAACTCATGCTCATATAGGATATCATATGGTAGAATAGACTAAGTTAGACTTCTAAAGAACAACCCCTTGGTAAATTAGTGATGATGCCGCCCAATCATTTAGGTTGTGAAGTACTAACCCTTCACTCGATTGGTGAGGATGCCGCCCCATCACCTAGGTGGAGAAGTACAAACCTTTCACTCGGTTCATGAGAACAAACTTCTATCTCGATTAGTGATGATGTCGCCCCATCACTAGGTGGAGAAGTACAAACCCTTCACTCGATTGATGAGTACAGACCCCCATCTCGGTTATCCGGGCTCTTAGACCCCCCAGATTGGGCATAGTCTAATGCAACACTTTATGTAAGATTTATCTTATACATAAGCTCATATCATCATCACAACATTAATCATATCATATCTCATGCATTGGACCTTCAACTTCTCAAGAAACCACATACGAACATTTTATTAAACACTTAGAGGGTGTGAAATGGTAGTATAAAACCATGGAATTTAGAGATGAAATCATGCAAGAAAATCCATTGTGAAACCATCAATCAACACCTTATAATACCCACAAGCAATATGCATTAAAACCCTTCTTCAAATCTTACAATGGCTCCAAGATTTATAGCTAAAAACATAGCTAACCATTCACAACTCTACATAGCTTAAACATAGAGTGCAGTAAATTTCATAATAAGCAAGACCCATTTTTAAAACAACTTTAAATCACACAATTTGAGTAAAAAGAGGCTCGAGTATCATGGGTGAAAGGAACCCATGAAAGAAAACCATATAAATTATCTTGGAGATGAACTTGGTAAAGATTGGAGATGGAGACTTGAAGCTTGAAGAAGAACATTGGAGGAGAACCTTAGCTTGGAATGATGGTTTGGGACTTGAATTTGGGAGTGAAAATATGTCTAAGTGTTTGAGTGAGTATTAGAAAATGTTTTGGGTAATATAAGGTTGAAATTTAGCTCAGTATAGGTAAAAACACGTTTGGGAACACTTAGTACCAAGACTTAGAAATCTTAGACCGAGTTAAAAAAGGCAAGCTACTATTTGCACTGTGGCGCGTCACGAGGGGGTTGCAGATTTCTCTCTAGAATTCCTACCTAGAAAAATTATAATTGCTAATTTTTTGCTCTTAAATCGGGGTTAGACCCTTTTCCCCCTAATTTTGACCCCCTGAACAAGAATATCAAGTCAACTTTTAGAAATAGCAAATGGATTTTGAGATATATGGAATTTCAAATTCTGGGCATTCCAAAGCACATTTTCTTGTACTTTTTGGGGTCGTTTCACATGTGGAGGAGGATGCTCAAGTGAGGCTCCGGTACCTACATGGTGATATCATGTGGGCATAGAGTATGCATTAGTACATTTGAATGTACTAAGTATTATGATGCAAAGCAATAAGAGATAAGAAACATAATCGAAATACATAAGCATGGACAATGAATAACATTTAACAATATGGCATCCATGTGAGACGCTATATAGTAAATTATACTTTTATAGAACATAATAAATTTGCAAGAATACACCACTATCATATTGGTGGATCGTCGCACCTACCACCATTGGTGATTGAGGTACCAAACCTATCAATTGGTTGGTGGATCATCGCACCCTACCACCCTTGGTGATCGAGGTACAAACACCTCGACATGTTTATAAAGGTACAAACCCCTCTACATGGTTGGTGGATCATCATACCCTAACAACCTTGGTTACTAAGTTTCAAACCCCCTACATGATTACCAAGGTACAAACCCCTCGAAAAGGTTACCCGGCACACAACCCCTGAGTAGGGCATAGTCACATTCCAACACTATGTAGAAGAAAACCTTATACATATGTTCATTTCATCATCATATAGTCATTCAACTCATAAGACATGATTTGGAACCTTCAATTCCTCAAGAAATCATAATCCATACATTTTATCAAATACTTTGTGGGTATGTATTGCTAGTGAAAAATCATGCAATTGTAAGAGTGAAATCATGCTAGACAATTCAATGTAAAACTATAAATAGATACTTGGTAACATCCTCAAGTCATATACATCAAATTCCTTCATAAAATCTCACAATAGATCTTAGATTCATAGCTCAAAACATGCTAAAACAACCATAATTTCATGAAATCCCAACATAGTGTGCAGTGAAATTCATAATAGATAAGACCCATGAGTAAATCAACTTTAAATCATGCAATTTTAAGTAAAAGGGAGCTTGGTATCATGGGTGAAAGGAACCTCTGAAAGAAACTCACATACCTTGACATTAGAGAATCCTTGAAGAAGATTGGAGATGGAGACTTAAAGCTTGAATGAGAACCTTAAGATCCGGATGAGTTTTAGAGTCTTCAAATTGGAGATGAAATATTGTCTAAGTGTTTAAGTGAGTATCTAGGAATATCTTGAATGATATGAGGATGAAATAAGACTAAATATAAGTATTTTCATGTATGGGAAGGCTTGTATCCAAGACCCGAAAGCATTGGATCAAACTCAAGAAAATTGGCAAGAAATAACACTGTGGTGGTCACACCAATGATGTGCAACACTCATTGGAATTTGATTTTTAGAAAAATGAAATTGTGATTCATTTGCGCTAAAATCAGGGTCATACCTCTTTCCCACTCAATATGACCCCTTGAACAAGAATATGAATTCGAATTTTTGAAATTATTCACGGATTTTGAGATACATGGAATTTATGGTTCTGGGCCCTTTCGAGGCACATTTGCAGGCAGTCTTTTTGGGGTTGTTTCATAACATATCACTTTACCATGTTGCATAAGCACACATCCTAACCAAATTCTACAAGCATTACAATACACCACGAACCCATCCAAGCCATTCGATACAGACAAAACAAGAGCTGAGAGCTTTTCTCACATTCTTCCGACCACACACACCTAACCTTCTTTTAAGTCAACTTAGTAAATAGAGATGCAAAAGATGAGAAACCCTTAACAA
Organism: Solanum ossicruentum; assembly: GCA_025774065.1. Classification (NCBI taxonomy): domain Eukaryota; kingdom Viridiplantae; phylum Streptophyta; class Magnoliopsida; order Solanales; family Solanaceae; genus Solanum; species Solanum ossicruentum. The sequence goes on from JAOTQR010144660.1 coordinate 7,097, forward strand.
ACCTCCTATAATAGCCAGCCAACCCTAGAAAACTCTGAATATCTAAAGGAGTCAATGGTCAAGGCTAATTCTTCATGACCTAAATCTTCTTGGGGTCAACCTTAATATCATCACTAGACACCACATGACCAAGAGAAGCTACTTCACCTAACCAAAGCTCACACTTGCTAGACTTAGCATACAACTTCTTCTCCCTTAAGGTTTGTAGGCCCAACCTCAAATAATCCATATATTCTAGCTCACTTTGGGAGTAAATGAGAATAGCATCAATGAAGATAACCTCAAAACTATCGAGGAATAGCTTGAACACCGATTCATAACATCCATAGACATAGCCAGAGCATTAATTAAGCCAAACAACATCACCAAAAATTCAAAGTGTCCATACCTAGCCCAAAAGGTCGCCTAGGGAACATCACACTCTCTAACCTTTAACTGATGATACCCGGAACAGAGGTCAATCTTTGGAAAATGGGTAGCTCCTTCAAGTTGGTCAAACAAGTCATCGATCCTAGGCGACGGTTGCTTATTCTTGATGGTTACCTTATTCAATTTCCTATAATCATTGTACATTTGAAGAGATCCATTTTTCTTTATCACAAATAACACCAGAGCAGCCCATTAAGATACACTTGGCCTAATGAAGCCTTTCTCAAACAAATCCTTCAATTGATCTTTCAATTCCTTCAATTCAAGTGGTACCATACGATGGGAAGGGATAGAGATAGGTTGAGTATCTGGGAGAAGATCTATGTCAAAGTTTACTTCCCTCTTAGGATAAATACCGTGAAAATCCTTGAGAAACACATCCGAAAATTCATTCACCACCTGAACAGATTCAAGAGTAGGTGACTTGGACTCTACATCCTTGACCCTCACAATATGGTAGATACACCCCTTGGAGATCATATGTTGGGCCTTAAGGTAGGAAATAAAGTGAAAATTGGGGCTATAAACCACTCAGTCATCTCTCGACCCTTAATAGTGGAATCACTACCCTTCTATTCAAGAACGGGCTTATATGGAAATTGGAACTTGACCTTCAAGGTTCTAAAATCTATAGAGGCATACGATGCATGCAACCAATCCATCCAAGAATCACATCAAAATCAAACATCTCAAGTTCCACAAGGTCACATGGAAAGACTTTATGCAAACAAATATAGGAAAACCACAATAAACTCTATGAACAACAATAGATTCACCCATGGGGATATAAATTGAAAAAGGATCCCTCAAAATTTCGGAACTCAAACTAAACATGACAACAAATAGAGTAGTAACAGAAAATGAATTTGCAACCAGATCATGCAAAGCATAAGCATCAAAATCAAAGAATTTTAACATAACAGTGAAAACATCCATAGCCTCTTTAACTTCCTGACGAGCATGAAGGGCATAAAATTGTTGTTCCTCGGGGAAACACCTTGTGGAGATTTTGGTTGGCCTTGATTTCCTTGACCTATTTGATCCTTCTTTTGTTTATATGGACAATCAACAAGCTTGTCACCTATTTCCCCATAGCCTAAGTAAGCATTCGAACCCTACAAGAACTTTTCGGTGTGATATTTCCCGCACTTGTCACATCGTGGAGGTAATGGCCCACCCCCAATAGGTGCCTTGGGAGGAGGTGGCCTAGAATTAGTAACCCAAGTATTAGAACCTTGGCCAAACGACAAAAACTACCACCACGAGAGCTGGAGAACCACCATCAAAATGGGCCATCTTTGGATTAAGTCTCTCCTCTTCCTTGAGTTTCTCCCCTTTAATTTGCTCCTCATATGCCATGAGTCTAGATATATCCATATCTTAAATGAGCATCATTGTACGACACTCTTTCACAAGCAAGGTGGAGAACTTGTGCATTCTAATATGAAAATCAGCCACAAGTATAGGAGCATACTTGGAGAGCTTAGTGAACTTGAGGGCATAGTCCCTCACACTCATACCCTTTTTAAGGTTGATAAAAATAGTTAACTTGGCTTCCGTATGTTCAAGTGGAAAGAAATGATACAGAAAGGCAAACTCGAACTTTTCCCAATTAACAGCATTACCATAAACCCTCTTCATCGACCATTGAGTTTACCACACCTGAGCCACATCCTTCAACTAATAAGCAGCCAACTTCGCTTTCTCTTCAAAAGTGATACCCATAACTATCAACACTTAGTAAGCTCATCAATTAACTCTTGAGAATCCTTATCAGCTTTTGACCCATAGAACTCTAGAGGATTCATTCGGGTGAAATCTCTCACCCTAGAAGGCAGAGTGGGATCCCGAGGAAGGTTAGCCTACCTAGTCTGATAAATCACCTCCTGGGCAAGCATAGCAAAGGCCATACGGAACTCACCATTCGAAATAGGCTCTTCCATGGGCCCTTAAGATGCTTGAACCTCATTAGCCGGGGCTGGTCTTGGTAGGGGAGCTCTTCCTTGAGGCATCTAATGTGATGGAGCAATGTCACTATCAAGATGAGGATTCAAATATGTGATGCATAACACAATATAAGGCATGAAGAAGTGAGACAATTCCTAGCACGTCATCATAACCTCTTACTCATAGGCATGGTGCATTTCACAACCATAATTAGGACTCTACTTGACATGGTATGTTGACCTCTGAGGATCATTTATAAACATAGTGCTCTAATACCAAGCTTGTCACGATCCAGACCTAAAAGTCTAGGAGTGACATAGAAAATGGGAACCCAAGAGTCCCCAAATAAGTCTTGCAGCATCCATTCACAAATCATCAGTTCAGAAGCACATATAGATAGTAAGCACATAGGACAAAGGAGAGGGTAGGTATGATGTAACACACCACATTTTACATGTACTAATGCTATGGGAATAAATCATATTATGGTTTGGTCAACTTACCGTCAATTCTTGAAAGTTCTTGATTCTTGTGTTAGCGGGCGATATGGGCGTCTAACGCTTAAGAGGGTCTTGTCTATATGTGCTTTATGTTATAATGAGGATATCACAATCCTCAAGAAAGTAAGAGAATTAAGGTGTTTGTGTGAATTAATTATTTAGTAGGTGAGTTACCAACTTGCTTGCCTTGAATTTGCTAGCTAAACGGAGACAAGGTTCGACGTCAAATTTGTCCAAGTCCAATTACGAATAAAATCAGTTTTAAGGATGTAATTTTAGCCCATATTTTAGCATCGTAAGTGAATCTTATTTTCAGTCCAAGAAGATTGTAATAAAGGCCTAAGTATAACACAAATCACTTGACCATTTGGGCCAAAAACGGTTTAAGAGGGAAGTTGGAAATTGGCAGCCCAAATCCATTAGAATGTGATGCCCATTTTGGCCCAATTTTGGGGACTAAGATGCTGAATATTTAGTCCATTATTATATGGTATTTGGTGGTCAAAAGGCTCAAGGAACGTCTTCCAAATGAGTCCCTTTAGGAGGGGATTATAAGTAGCACATTTCAGTCCTTATTTAGACTTAGAAAAAATTTCAGCTTTCCCCACTTTCTCTCTACACGTTTCTTGACCTAGCAGCAGCAGCCAAAGGATCTCTTAGGCTTCATAAGGAGTTGCTCAACTTTGAATATAAAAGTAAGTTGTTATAATTGTGTTTTTGGTAAGGTTTCTTCATAGGAATCAAGAAGTATATGATGATATGTTATGCTGAAAATTCTGGACAGCATGTGTCCAGAAAATTGCTGCACTATTTCCTTTTGTTTTTGTGATTTCTAAATAGTTTGTGGGATGTATTATGAAGAGAATTTGATGTTCTTAACATTGTTTGAGTTATATATATATATATATATATATATATATATATGTATACCTAAGGTTGCTGCCAAAATTTTGATTTCAATTAACAAAAGAGTTTTC
>JAOTQR010144681.1:0-20035 GCA_025774065.1 Solanum ossicruentum
TTGGGAACACTTTGGCCCAAGACTTAGAAGTCTTGGACCGAACTAAAAAAACAGTACCCCAAAATGAACAAAGGCGCGTCGTGGAGGCGACGCAAAAACTTCTCTGGAAATTGCACTTTTGGAAAATCATAATTGTAAATCTTTTGTTCTTAAATCGGGGTTAGACCCTTTTCACCTAATTTGGACTCCTGACACGAGGCACCTTTTCGGGCACTTTTTGGGGTCGCTTCATTAAAAGTATCCATGATTTTACAAGTATCAAGTTGAGCTCTATTTCAAGATTTTAACCTGTTATGAGCAATTCATGTCAAGGCAAGGGATCATGTATAATTATTATTTACTCTCATGTTCAAGTTAGGCTCAGTAGTAGAGGTCAAGCATGTGAATGAGCTACTCATGTCATGTTAATATGTCTCTTACAAGTTATTCAAGTTATGACTATTTTCAAGTATTCCTTGGAATAGACTTAGCACCGATTGAGGCTTTAGATGGGGGCTCGACTCAAGGGGTCCTTATATAAAGTCTTTAGTCTCTAAACTATGTGCCATCATAGGATTATATATTTTACCCTTGCTATACTAGTGGATTTATTTAGTTCATGTTATCATGTTTGGTTTGCCTTGGCAAGTAGACCACACTTCACCAAGGGGTGTCATTCTCGGTCACCTGTATCGAAGGGTGCCATGCCTTGGATTCTAAGTTGTAGCTGCTTGGTCTATGTCGGTTAAGGTCTCCTCCCACATATGTATAGTATCATATGCAAGATGAATATTTTTCATGCAAATTTTATTACAATCATTGATAATACATGGCATATTGAGATTGTACTTATTGTCTATATCTTTTGCATTTTGAAATATATTAGCTTATAGAGCCCTCATCAAGTGCAATAAATAAAGTAGGGAAGACAAGATATATTCCCTTTATTAATTACAATAATGAATTCCCTAGGGAGCCCTCATCAAGTGTAATAAATAAATCCCTAGGGGTTGAATTAAAGGCACACTATCACCAGCCCTCATCAAGTGCAATTAATAAAGAGCCCTGGGGAAGACAATACCACGAAAGTAGGAATTTGAAAATGGGCGTGATTTGGGAGTGCAATAACGAAAGAGTATATACCCTAGGGTTTACAAGATATATTTAGTACATTCAAAAGTACTAATGCATACTCTATGCCTACATTATATCACCATGTAGGAACCGGAGCTCCTTTTGATCATCCTCCTCTACGTGGCTAGCTCGGTCTTTCAAGAATTCTTTTGGTGAGTCCTCAACTCCAAGGACAATATCTATATTATCCGTGTTATGTTGAGACTTGTTCTTTATGTTGGATACTTATTATTATGAGGGTGAGCCTGGGAAGTGTCTTAGGCCCCGCTCCATTCTAAAGAAGAGGTGATGTTGGATACTATGTTTGTATATGTGTATGAGCTTGACATTTTTTATGTTCCTATGTTTATAAAATATTTCCCTTAGTCCCACTTCACTTTTTATAATTGGCTCTTGTTAATTTTTATTTTGCTTCTACAACCAAGGATGTGTACATGATATGCTAAGAGGCTTGTTAAAGTTGTCTCTGGACTTCCCATTCGCCATGTCATGTCTAGGATCTAGCCTTGGATCGTGACAAGATTGGTATCAGAGCACTAGGTTGTTAATGGTCCTTAGAAATCCTACACATCTCGTTGAATAGAGTAGTATTCATGGTTGTGAAACGTGCCACAACTATGACTGGGAGGCTGTGAGGTATTTTATGAAATGTTTCACTTCTTCATGATCTATATCGTGATTTAGATGTAAGGATAAGGCTTTTCCCCTGATGAATTCTCTTTGCTCTTCTAGATCATTCCACTACCAAGAGGAAGACTAAGGAGAGCTTGTAGATCGAGGAGCAACCGTCCCCTCTTGTTTCTCAAGCTCCTCAAGATGGAAGGGTAGCCTAAGATGAGTTCCGGGATGGCATCACAATGTTGGCCTATACTATGACCAACCAATTGAACTAGGGGGTCCAAGATCCTCATGCTCCTACTTTGGCCTCGAGGGTGAGGGATTTCACAAGGATGAACCCTCAAAGTTTCATGTGTCTAAAGCAGAGTAAGATCCCAAAGAGATTATCGATGAGGTATATAAGGTGCTATCCTTTGTGGGGGTAAATTTGTAGGAGGAGGCAAAATTGGCGGCCTACCAACTCAAAGGTGTGGCTCAAATTTGGTTTGCTCAATGGAAGTTGGAGAAAGGAAATAGTGATACTATTCCTTGGGAAAAGTTCAAAGCCACCTTCCTCAACCAGTTCTTTCCAATTGAGTTGAGAGAGGCTAAGATGATGGAGTTCATGAATCTTAAGCAAGGTTCCATGAGTGTGAGGGAGCATGCCCTCAAGTTCAATAAGCTCTCCAAGTATGCTCCTCAATTAGTTGTCGAACCTAGATCAAGGATGAAAAAGTTTGTGTTGGGAGTGTCCATCTTGGTAAATGAAGAGTTTCACATCGCCATGTTAGTGAGCAATATGGACTTGTCTTAGCTAATGACATATGTCAAACAACTTGAAGGGGAGACGCTTAGAAAGAGAAGAAGTGGGGAGTCCAAGAGGGCTCGGTTTGAGGGTGGTTTCCAGGGTGCCAAGGGTGGCCATTTCCAATAAGGCCACAAGTTTCAAGGTCAAGGGTCCTCCAATGCTCCTAATAAGTGATTTTCTAGTGATGGAGTGTCTAACCCAAGGTTTCAAGGTGGCAATGGTGGGATGACTAATCCTAAGTGCCAAAGGCATGGGAGAAACCATGGTGGTCCATGTTTGAAGAATTCTAATGCTTGCTTTAGTTGTGATGAAATGGGTCACAAGGTTGTTGATTGTCCTCATGCTCAAAACAAGGATAGACATGTCTTCCTCAAAGACAAGGTGCTAATATGGCTCAAGGGCAAAGGGAGGCCAAAAAGGGGGTGCTCCGAGGCAAAATAGGTTCTATGACCTCCAAGGAAGGCAAGGAGTGAGTGAGGTGCCCGATATGGTTACCATATGTTAAAGGTTTTTTGTTAAGATATGTATGCATTGATAGACGAGTGCAACTATTTCTTTCATTACTCCTTTTTTTTTTACCAAAAAGCTTCATATGTGTCTTGAATTATTGTGTCAACCTTATGAGATGTCTACCCCCATAGATTACACTATTATTTCTAAAAGTGTCTATAAAGATTGTCCTATTTTATTATTGCATATAATGTTACCTTATGATTTTGTTGAACTAGACATGGTGGATTTTTGATATTATTCTTGGGATGGATAAGTTACATACATATTATGCTTCCATTTATTATAGGACCCATAAAGTGATATTCCAATTCCCTAATGAGCCCATTCTTCAGTGGGAAAGTTGTAATGTAATGGTCAAGGGTAGATTCATTTTTTGTCTTAAAGCCCAAAAATTGATTTCTAAGGGTTGCATTTACCATCTTGTAAGGGTTGGGGATATTGAGTCTAAATTCCTTCCTATTGAGTCGGTTCTAGTGGTCAATGAGTTTCTTGATGTTTTTCCTGATGAGCTTCCCGATGTTCCTCCCGAAAGGGAAATAGACTTTCGTATGGACCTCCTTCCCAATACATAACCCATTTCCATTCCCCCTCACCATATAGCCCCGATGGAGTTGAAGGAATTCAAGGATCAATTGAGCGATTTGTTGGAGAAGGATTTTATAAGGGCTAGCAAGTCACTTTGGTGTGCATTGGTGTTGTTTGAAAAGAAAAAGGATGGTTCCCTTAGAATGTGCATTGATTACTGTCAACTTAATAGTTTCACCATAAAGAACAAGTACCCTCTACCAAGGATAGATGACCTTTTTGATCAACTTCAAGGGGATAGTCACTTTTCTAAGATTGATCTTCAGTCGGGATACCACCAAGTGAGAGTGAGGGAGTGTGAAATTCCCAAGACGATTTTTCGCACTAGGTATGGACATTTTGGATTTGTGATGATGTCTTTTAGCTTGACTAATGCACCAAAAATATTTATAGATATCATGAATCGGATCTTTAAACCCTACGTTGATATGTTTGTTATGGTCTTTATTGATGATATATTGATTTATTCCCCTAGTGAGGAGGAACATGTGAATCACTTGAGGGTGTTGTTGCAAATTTTGAGGGATGAGATGTTGTTTGGTAAATATGAGAAGTGTGAATTTTGGTTGAAGGAGATTGAATATTTAGGGCATGTGGTGTCAGTTGATAACATGAAGGTGTATCCTAAGAAGATGGAGGTGATAAGAAATTGGCCTAGCCATTGACTCCGACGAATATTAGGGGTTTCTTAGGTTTGGTGGGTTACTATTGGAGGTTTGTGAATGGTTTCTCCTCTATAGCTTCCCTTATGATAAAGTTGACCAAAAAGAAGGTAAATTTTGTTTGTACTGATGAATGTGAAAGGAGTTTTCAAACCTTGAAAAACTGGCTTATCTCTGCTTCTATTTTGGCCTTATCAGAAGGGTTGGAAGGCTTTATGGTTTATAAGGATAATTCAAGGATTGATTTGGGATGTATTTTGATGCAAAATGGCAAGGTTATAGCATATGCCTCTATGCAACTTAAGGTGCATGACCAAAATTATCCCACCTATGATCTTGAATTGGTAACCATAGTGTTTGCTTTGAAAATATGGTGCCAATATTTGTATGGGGATCATGTTGATGTGTTTACCGACCAAAAGAGTCTCCAATATGTGTTCACCCAAAAAGATCTTAACTTGAGGCAAAGAAGGTGGTTAGAGCTCCTTAAGGATTATGACGTGAGTGTGCACTATCAGCAAAGCCAATATTGTGGCCGATGCTCTAAGTAGAGTTTCCATGGATAGCCTAGCTCATATTGATGTTGGTAACAAGGGGATGGTTACAGAAGTTCATCGATTAGCTCGGTTAGGAGTTAGGTTAGATGAATTTTTAAATGGTGGTGCAGTGGTTGTTGACGGTTCTAAATCTTCTTTGATTGAGGAAGTCAAGTCGAAATAAGACCTTAACCCCGACTTGCTATAGTTGAAAGCTTTGAAAAGATGGTAAAGTGGAAGTTTTCTCCCAAGGGGGAGATGGTGCCATTAGGTACCAAGGTAGGTTTTGTCTGTGCCTAAAGATGATGACTTGAGGAAGTTGATTTTGACAGAGGCTCATAATTCATCCTATTCTATTCACTTCGGTTCCACAAAAATGTATAGAGAGTTGAGAGGGGTGTATTGGTGGGGTGGTATAAAGAGAGATACTCCCAAGTTTGTATAATTGCCAACAAGTGAAAGCCAAACATCTAATGCCGGGTGGCCTAGCCCAAGACATAAAAATTCCTACTTCGAAGTGGGAAGAGATCAACATAGATTTTGTGGTTGGTTTGCCCAAGACTAGGAAACACTTTGATTCTATTTGGGAAAATATTGATAGGATGACTAAGCTCATTTTCTACCAGTTAAGAGAACTTATGGTGCCGAAGATTATGCCAAGTTATATATTCAAGAGTTGGTTAGATCGAATGGGGTACCCTTATCTATCTTTTTGGATAATGGTACTCAATTCACTTCACATTTTTTGAGGTCCTTCCAAAAAGATCTTGGTACCAAGGTCAAGCTTAGCATGGGTTTTCATCCTCAAACAAATGGCCAAGCCGAAAGGATTATCCAAACTTTTGAGGACATGCTTAGGGCTTGTGTTTTGGAGTTTAAGGGTAGTTAGGATGAATATCTTCCACTTATTGAGTTTGTTTACAACAATAGCTAACACTCTAGTATTGGCATGGCTCCCTTTGAAGCTCTATATGGTGGACATTATAAATTCTCGATTAGGTGGTTTGATGTGGGGTAGATGGCCTTGTTAGTCCCGAATTTGGTTATGGAAGCTTTGGAGAAGTTGAGGTTGATAAGGGAGAGGTTGAAGACGGCTCAAAGTAGGCAAAAGTCATATTCCAATATGAGAAGAAGAGATCATGAATTTAAGGTTGGTAAATGGGTTAACTTGAAAGTATCACCATGAAGGGTGTGTCTGGTTTAGCAAAAAAGGCAAATTGAGCGCAAGGTTTCTGGGACCTTGTAGAATTTTGAGAAGAGCTGGCAAGGTTGCTTATGAACTAGAGTTGCCAAAGGATATGAGCATGGTTCATCCGGTCTTCCATGTGTCTATGTTGAGGAAGTGTGTGGGTGACCCAAGTGTTATAGTGCCCTTATAGGTTATGAGTGTTGTGGAAGATACTTTGACCTATGAGGAGGTCCCAGTGGAGATATTGTATAGACAAGTGAAAAGGTCGAGGAACAAAGATGTAGGATCTATCAAGGTCCTTTGGAGGAATCAACAAGTTGAAAGTGCCAATGGGAAGCTAAAGCGGACATGAGAAAGTGATATCCATACCTCTTCCATTCTACTCTAGCCGAAGGTAATAACTTCAGTCCCATCTATGATTTCAAGTCTTAAGTTTCAGCCCTCAGGTCATCTTTCATGCATTCATGTTCATAGTAACAAGTTTATGGTGATCTTTGATATTCATGTTGAGACTTTTTGAAAATAATGTTTAAGTGTAATTGTTGTATGCATGTCGGGATGAAATCTTCATAATTACTTGTCTTATGCATGTTTCTTTGATATTCGTGGATGAATGTTCCAAGGGGGAGATATTGAAACACCCTCATGTGCTTCAGAATACCCCATAATCATAATTTATACATATCTCAAAATCTGTGCGTAATTTCAGAAATCTGACTTTATATTCTTGATCAGGGGGAAAAATTGAGTGGGGATTGGGTATAACCCAGATTATAGAAGACCCTTAACAAAAAATAATTTTCTCTAATTTCAAATTCTAGTGGCTGTCTACACCCAGGATGCGATGGGCCTGGGGCGCGGACTAGTGTAAATCTGCCAGCGCCTTTGATTTGCGTCGCGCCTGGAGCATGGATCAGTGTAAAATTTTCCCCAGTTTTCTTATTTCATCCAAGGGCATTAGTGAAATAGCCCAATGCCCATTTAAACGTGAAATCTTCCATTCTTAGCCATTTTTAAACTTTATAACTCACAAATATCCTCTCTAAAACCTCTCCAAGACTTTATCAAATCTCTTATTCAAATTCAAGGATCTCAAGCTCAACTTTCGAACTCAAGAACCATCTCAAGCTTCAAGTTTCCCTCCACATCATTTCAAGAAAGTCCATGTTTGAGGTATATGGGTCTTCATCCATGGGTCCTTTCACCCATGGAGCCCAATCTTCTTTTTATGAAAATTGCATAATTTCAAGTTGTATTATTATGGGTATTTCTTATTATGGAATATCAACATAAATTATGTTGTGGTTTTACCAAGTATTAATTGATTATACACGAATATCTATTTTAAGCTTATTCTATGAGTTGATTTATATCTATTGAGATTATGCATGATTTGAGCTATGAAAACTCTGAACTATGATGAACTTTTGAGAAGGATTTCATGATACACAAATTAGGGGTTTTATTACAATGATGGTGGGTTTATTTTGAATTGATTTTACTTTCCTTGTTATGCTCTTGAGTTGCATGATTTTGAACAAGTATCATGAACCCACCATGTGTTTGATCAAATTACATGACAAGAATTCTCAAGTTGTTGATGAACTATTACATGATTTATAAGTCAAGTGACTTCATGATGATTAAGGGCTTTTAAGCATGTATTTAGTTCATGAAAAATATCCATGATTTTACAATTATCAAGTTGAGCCCTATTTCAAGATTTTAACCACTTGTGAGCCATTCATGTCAAGGCAAGGGATCATGTATAATTATTATTTACTCTTATGTTCAAGTTAGGCGGACTAGTAGAGGTCTAGCATGTGAATAACTTACTCATGTCATGTTATCATGTCTCTTACAAGTTACTCAAGTTATGACTATTTTCAAGCATTCCGTGGGATTAGACTTAGCACCGATTGAGGCTCTAGATGGGGGCTCGACTCAAGGGGTCCTTATATAAAGTCTTTAGTCTCTAAACTATGTGCCACCATAGGATGATATATTTTACCCTTGCTATACTAGTGGATCCATCTAGTTCATGTTATCATGTTTGGTTTGCCTTGGCAAGTAGACCATACTTCATCGGGGGGTGTCATGCCTAATCACCTATACCGAGAGGGTGTCATACCTTGGATTCAAAGCTATAACTGCTTAGTCTATGTCAGTTAAGGTCTCCTCCCACATATATATATTATCACGTGCAAGTTTAATGTTTTGAATGCAAGTTTTATTACAAGCATTGATCATACATGGAATATTGAGATTGTAGTTATTGTCTATATCTTATGCATTTTGAATGTATTGGCTTATATCTTTGTTGCATTGTACCTCTCATACTTAGTACATTCAAACGTACTAACACATACTCTATGCCTACATGATATCACCATGTAGGAATCACAGCTCCTTTTGATCATCCTCCTCTACGTGGCTAGCTTGGTCCTTGAGAATGCTTTTGGTGAGTCCTCAACTCCGAGGACAATATCTATATTATCCATGTTATGTCGCGACTTCTTTATGTTGTATACTTATTATTATGAGGGTGATCCCAGGAAGTATCTTGGCCCCTACTCCATTCTAAAGTAGAGGTGATGTTGATACTATGTTTGTATATGTGTATGAGCTTGACTCTTTTTATGTTCCTATGTTTATAAAAGACTTCCCTTAGTCCCACTTCCCTTTTTATACTTGGCTCTTGTTGATGTTTATTTTTCTTCCTCAACCAAGGATGTGTACATGATATACTAAGAGGCTTATTTGGGTTATCTCCGAACTTTCCATTCACCGTGTCACATCTAGGCCCTAGGCTTATGTTGTGACATCAGCAAATCAATTAGAAGATCTATACCAAGAAAAGATCCAAGATTGAAGACAATTATATCCATAAAAGATCCAGATCAAGAGCTAAACAAGGAAAGAAGATCTGATCTAGCTTCCTACCTAAAAAGCCTTACCTTATTCTTGGAAAAAGGATCCATCAAAGCCTCAATCCAAGGATCAACTCCCTTGGGACGCCATCTCTTCTACATAAAAGGAGGCATCCAGGATATCTCAAGACTCATACATGCTTGCTGTGTTTCAAGCCTTTCTTCAATACTCTTCATCTTTAGAAAATCATTGTAATCTTTAGAGTTGTTACTGTAAAAAAAAAAAAGAAAGAGAAAAGAAGAAAAATTTATAGAGATGTATGTATCAACAAAAAAACAAAAATAAAAAAAATGAATGGAAAAATTTGAGTGTAGTATTAAGTTGGAATTCTTGTAACTACCATTCTACAAAAGGCTTGACGAGATATCCCTTGCAACCCAAGGGACTGGACCTAGGATTCACATTAAATCCAAACCAATATAAAAACATCCGGTGTTGAATTTTCCTTTTACGCATTTTAAGTTTCTGCTTACTTATTTAATCACTTTAGTCGACTATCTTGTATAGTTGACTATTTGAATATAGGCTTAAGTTAAATAAAAAAAGGGAAGAAAATTCAATTCTCACCCCCCCCCCTCTTGCACTTTTAGTTTTCATGACACCCAAGATGAGGGTGCTACTACATTATTGGTGGATTGATTTGAATGACTTTAAAATAAATTGAGTTTACTCTTTCATATTCTATACTCTTGAATTGCATGATTTTAAGAATATGTATATACACCCACAATGGTTGACTAAATTTACATGACAAGGATTCTTATGTTGATGAAAAGTTATTACATGTTTTGCAAAACAAGTGTTGTCATGGTAATTATGGGTTCCCAAGCATGTATTAAACTCATGAAAAGATTCTATGATTTGCAAGTAATATGTTAATCCCTTAGTCAATATTTTCACCCTATTGTCAGTGAATAATGTCTATATGTAGGGGACAAGCATGATAACTATTTATCCTCATGTACACATGAAGAGGGCAAGCATAATCATTATTTTACCCTCATTTGCCAACTAAAGCTCACTAGTAGGGGACAAACATGTTACAATCTCCACTCTCATGTTAAATGTGATGGCTCCTAGTAGGGGTCAAGTCTATTTCTTGTTTTTATCCTCTAGTACATGGTATACACCACGTGCGTCCAAGTATTTGAATGAGCTACTCATGTCATGTTATCATATTATTTACAAGTCATTCATGTTATGATTAAATTTATAATTATTTCAAGTATTACGTGGGATTAGACTTAGCATTAATTGAGGCTTAAGGTGGGGACTAGACACAATGGGTTCTTATATAAAGTATTGGTCTCTTAACTTTGTGTCACTATAGGTTTGTAATATTTTCCTAAATGGGCGTTTACTAGTGGATCCATCTAGGAAAAGTTACCTTCTACGTGGGGTCAAGTAATGTTTACCTTGGCAAGTAGACCACTCTTTTATTCGGTGTGAAATGCACATTGGGATTCTAAGTAATAGCTCGCTTGGTCTTATATGTCGGTTAAGGTCTCCTCCCACATATGTATCTTATACTAGGCAAGTTTGAGTATCTTCATGCATGTTTTAACTTAAGCATTGATGATACACATCATATTGAGTATATGTCTATTGATTATGAGTATGCATCTTGATTATTATGGCTTATGTTCCTTGTTGTGTTGCATCCCACATACTTAGTACAATCCAAGTACTAACACATACTTTTTGCCTACAAAATCCAAGTTTTATTTGGTAACACATCCAACATGTCATTTATTTCCTTATTCTTTAATTTCTTTGGCTGCCCAGGTGTATACAAAAAAGCTAGCAAGAAGTGACAAGTTCAAAACTGGTGTAGACAAATTTGTTGACGAGGAGTGTGAAATGGAAGACAAAAGATCAGATGTCTTGATTGGAAAAATCCCCGTGATGGTTAACTCAGAATTGTGTTGGATGAATGGTGTTGACAAGCCTGACTGTAAATTTGGTCATGGGGGATACTTCATTGTAAAAGTGGCTGAAAAGATAACATATTCATTGGAATTCTTTTGTACCTCAACTAACTCTATCCTTTGATATAGGTGTAGCTTAGATTATAGTGCAATTGTTATGGGAAATTGTATTATTTTCATACAATGCTTTTTTTAGTGACTCCTTTTTTTTTTGGTTACCCTAAATTACTATTTACTAATGATGTATTGTTTATATGAGCAATTCTCTATAGTTCCATTAAATGCTAGTTATTTAGTTCTATTAAGTTTAGTTTTTGAATTCTTGTCAGTTGTAATTGAATTTTATATAACAATGCAAGTCTTGTAGGATGCTAGAATGTCACATTCACCAATTCTCTTTTGAAGATTTTCTTCTATTCACCATCATTTTTGTCCTATTCGTTGTTATTTAATTCAAGGATAGTTTTATTTGTAACTCAATGATAGTTTTTAATATAATATGATTTATTAAAATTTAAATTCATTAAGACAGATTACATGTGTAACATGTGTATCCAAAAACTTATATATAAATATGCATATGTTCGAAATTGGTAATTTGTGTTTATCAACATTAAGGGTATGTTGGCCACCTCTAAAAGAGAGCAATTACAAGCTTCTTAACAAATCTACAATATGATCTACAACTTCTATACAAAGTTGTTTACACTAAACTATTTGCTCAAATTTTTCAACTGGTAATACAAAGTAGTATTGTTATCTTTGAAAAGTCTTTAGCTACAGAAGTTCTTTCTCAAGCTTCAAGTTGAGTAATGTGATCTTTGCCCTTGGCTGACTAGATAGTACTCCTTGGTCTCAAAAGAATGACCAAGTACACTTTTGGAAGTCAAATAGTTTGTTTCTTGACTACAAATTTCAAACATTTTCTAAATACCCTTAGCCAAAAAAATTGTGGTTTAAGTACATTCTATTTTGAATTTTGTATGTAGGGGTAAGATTTATTGCAGTAAAAGAAAAAAGAAAAAATACTTCATGTCGAAAATTAAATATTTCCGACTCTCGTACTCTGAGTCCACCATTTTTTGAAATGTATGTAAGTTTGGCATGCATTCTACACTTCTCCTATTTACTGTAGTGATATAAAGTATTGTTTAAATCTTTTTCACCTTTATGAAGTATATCTCCTATTGCAGCTCTTTGTAGATTAAAATGTCTTGCTATTTCCATTTCAGACCTTCATTGCATTGGAGCAGTTCTGTTTTGAAAAGACTCTAGGCTTCAAACGATACAACTTGGATGATTCAATATCACCCAGGTGAATAAAGGAAGAGAGTCTACATTAAACTGACAGAGACCTTGAGAACATTATGGAGGAGAAAAAGCCCTCAGTGTGTACCTCCTCACAGAAATGTCAATTTGGGTCTTGGTTTTTTCTTTAGGTGTATCCGCGGACAGGGAGGTAATATGATACCTTGTAACTCCATATTATTATGTATCCATGTTTTAAGTTTCATTTGTGTAGGTGGGGAGTGTATTAGGGTCATGGGAGACTTCTAGTACTTAGACGAGTTTAAAACTTCTCTATGAGTTGAGTTTTGTGTGTTGGTTCATGCAAGGGTCAACTTTATATGAGCATAACTTTCAGCACACTTGGATATGTATGGCCTACAACATTTCAAATGAAAGTCCTTTGAGTTATCTTTCCAACACACTTGGTTTCACCTCATTTCGAGTTTGGATGAAGGAGTAATGACTGTTTTCGTGAGACCCTCCCATGCAGTGATGTCACACGGTCTCCTTGATGGACAGTGAGGTGCTTGATAGGCTATTTGGACAGCGTTGAACTGGAAAAGGCAATTTTTGGCCTAAGGCATGTGATACGGCTAGTGATATGGGCCGTGTGGCTTTCCACTGACCGTGTGGCTAGTCGTGGAGTGGGGGCAAGTGAAGAAGAGTGAGCAAGAGAGGCATTTTGGCTAAGTGTGGTGCCACGGGCACCTTTGATGGGCCGTGGAAGGTCAGACGATCCATTAAATTGGGGCGTGGGGTGGCCTGCAACATCTTTCTAAGTGTAGTTTGATGGACCACTACACGTACCATGTAACATCACACGCCCCGTCAAAGTGACGTCGGCGCTAACTTATTCTCATGTGTTCCAATTGCAATTTTGAGGCTAAGTCTTGTCTCACGGGCACTCTACACGACCCATGGAGTGCCACACAACCAGTTAAGCCTTCATTGAGGTAACACTTTGCCAATTTTTCCATCCGTTCACTAATGGTATTTCGTAAATTCTAATTACTATAATGACCTTTTTAGACTTCCAATGCTATCTTAACCTCCCCAAAAGACCTAAACCCTATTCCAAAGGATCAAACTCATTACTCTCATCTCAAAGACACTCTAAAATTCTCTCAAGAGACTCCATCAAAACCCCAATACAAATTGAGGAAACTCAAGAACAAGTTTTGGATTCCAAGGCCCACTTCCAAGCTCCAAGTTTTTCACAACCCAATTTCAAGAAACTCAACGTCTAACGTATGTGGGTTTCAACCATTAGGTCCTTTCACCCAAGGTTCCCAAGCCTCATTTTTACATGAATTTCATATTTCTAAGTTGAATTACTTATGGGTCTTACTTATTATGAATTTGATTATGAACTATGTTGGGGTTTCATAAAAGTGTGATTGTCTAGGCATGTTTTGAGATATGAATGTTGGATCTAACTTGAGATTTCATGAAGGATTTTGATGTATATTGCATGATGGTATTAACTAGTATTGGTGGGTTAATCTACTTCAAGTTCGCTTGCATGATTTCACTCTTGAATTGCATGGTTTATAGTAGCATTATATACCCCTCAAGTATTTGATAAAATGTCCGGTTAATGTATCTTGAGTTGTTGAAGGCCTAATGGTTTGCATATGAGTTAAGTGAATTTATGGTGATGAAAGGATGTTATATATGTGGTGATTCCACAAGAAGTATCTATTGTGTTGTGAGTTGACCATAGCCAATTGAGAGGTGATGCTTCAATCACCTTGGATGGGGGTGGTAAAGCATCAACCAATTGAGGGGTTGATACCTTGATTATCTTGGATGAGGGTGGTAAGCCATCAATCAATTGAGGGGTTTTATACCTTTAACATCTTGGAATGGGGTGGTAAGTCATCAACTAATTGAGGGGTTGATACCTCAATCACTTCCGATGGAGGGTGGTCATGTCCATCAACTAATTGAGGGGTTGATTCCTCAATCATTACCAAGGGGTGGTCTAACTTTGATTCCAAGTACTAAGTTGCTTGGTCTAGGATGATGGTCTATTCCAACTAATGTAATATATTCCATGTATAAGCATATTTACTTCAAGTATCATTCATATATGTCATATTGTTATATGTTCACCTATTGCCTAATTATGCATTTTGAATATTATGCCTATTTATTGTTGCATTGTGTTCTGCATACTTAGTACATTCAAACATACTAACTCATACTCTATGCCTACATGATGTTGCCATGTAGGAACTGGAGCCCCACTTGATCATCCTCATCCTCCCCGTGGCTAGTGCTATCTCTACAAAGCAAGTTGGTGAGTCCTCAATTTCGGGGACAATGTCTTTGATCTTATACTATGTATAAAAATTCTCTTTCCTTTATTGTATGCTTTCACTATGAGGGTGAGCGCGAGTGCTTGTCTTGGCCCCGCTAAGTTCTATGCTTAGAATTGTGAGGATTTCAGGAAGGGAAAAAAGGCTCTCGCATATGTTGATAGACTTATTAAGAATCGTAAATTTCCACCTCAAGAATCTGTCGAGGAGTGCATAAAAACATAACTATTACCTAATCTTAGTGGTTTCAAGTAGAAGGCTCGCTTCCTTGGATATATGGTAAAATGCCTCGTGCACTCTTTCATTGGTCGTCGAAAGGTTGATGACGGAGATGATTTTCGAAACAAGAGATTGGAGTTGGCTGGTGAGCTCCTTGAACGAGAGCTCAGGGCACATATTAAACATGTTGAAAAGTCTATGGCGAAGGCAATGCAAAGAGATCTTTATGGAGATCGGCACGTGCAGCTAATTGAGCACTACTTGGATGCATCAATAATTACCAATGGTCTCTCCAGGGCTTTTTCTACGAGACATTAGTGTCACCCTTACAAGAAAATAGAAAGGATTTCTGGTGTAGTTGCAACTCTTAGACGAACAAATCCATTGCAAATGGCTGGTGATATGAGGAAAATGCATCAGCAGGTTGTATACACTAGGAAGGTTGGCAATGCTAGATACCTGTAAGTGTTTGTAAATTTAGATCGGGCAGTTTGATTGTCCTTTCCATTAGCAAAAATGGTGACTTCATTTGTCTTGCTTCCTGATTGTTGCTCATTATGACATAGTTATTTGGTATTTTGTATCTGTTTTGTTCAACTTAAGTATGGTAATTTAATGACTGTTAAAAAAACTCATGTAGACATTCTTCACACTGGGGAAAGATATGTTTTCTATCTACACCTGACGGAGAAAATTGGGCCTGGTGAAAAATTTGGCTTGTCTGGGTTTTGTCAGCACAACTATTTTGAAACCATTTCTTGAGACATTGTTCCAGTATGGGTTGCGAAAGTAAGTTGACGATAGTGTCACCTTACTCTACGGAAAGCAAAAGGTATTACTTGATGCGGAGTGAGTGGGAGTATGTGAAGATTTTGCACTCTTCGTTTCAAAGCTAAGACGTAAGAGCTGAAGGGACGAAGAGCCACACCAGGTTGGCTCATGCATGTTCATTTTCATTTAATTATGTATAGTAGAATCATTGAACTCTTCTTGTTGAATATTTATATCATTTATATTGCAAAGTTTTCCTGATCTATCAAAAGGATGGTGCATGTCAACCAAGCATAGTAACTTGTGTTTGCAGGATGTAATTAAATCTTCTGTTATACTGTATTGAATGTAGAATATCATATAAGCACCACTGCAATAAGGCCTCACATTAGGTTATTTACGATCATTTTGATTTAGTTAATACATATTTTAAGACAGAATATAATTGTTTTGTGTGTGAACGCTCATTTTTGTTTTTCTTTTTCCTTTTGGAGATAAAGTAGAATACTTGTTTATATCATAAATATGATAATCAATTTATTGAAAGGACAATTATCAAACTATAAGCCAAATAATGTCTTGTCTCATGCTCTTTGCTTCTCAAGTTTATGGTATATTTCATTAAACGTGAAATAGAGTATTGGACTGACAAGAATAATTGTCACACCAAGTAAGTAGTGATAATTTTATTCAGGGTCTGTTTGGAAAGCCACTTGGTAATTGGAATTGGTGTAATTACTATGGTAGTAATTACACACCTTGTAATTACATTGTCTGTTTATTTGCGAGAGTGTAATTACAGTGTAATTACAATTATGTTGTTTTGTTGCACGAGTGTAATTAAAAGGTTATATTAAATTTTAAAAATAAAATTTAGTTATTTAAAATTAAAAATTCATATTTAGAAAAATAAGGGTATCTATAAATAATATTAATTAAGTACTTAAGGTATAAGTTGTCTTTTGAAAATATATTAATTAGTAAACATATATCCTTATTTTATAAAAAAAATTATTTATATTTTTCAAATTAGTATGTTTTAATTAAATTAATCATAAAAATTAAAAGTCAAAATTTTGATGAACATCAAAAAATGCATGCTTGACAAAAATGTTAATATTATAAATGCTAATAATATTAACCTTATTCAACAATGAATTCTACTTTAGTTTAAAAATTAGAATATTAACAAAATTATGCTAATGAAAAACATAAATTAGAATAAAAAATAAATAATATAAAAAATTACATAAAGTAAAAATTGAGAATGATTACAAAATAAAATATAAATAATAAAAAATATTTTTAAAAAATATTAGAATAATAAAAATAAAAAATTTAAATAATACAAAAAAAATAAATTAAAACAAAAATTAAAGAAAGAAAAGAATTTTTGAAAAGTTTCATGTAATTACATGATGTAATTACACCAATTCCTTACCCTTCTTGGGGAATTGAATAATGTAATTACACTCCTTCAATTACACTCATTTTATATCTTGTCAAGTAATTATTTGTCCTGCCAAATGGGTCAAAGAATATAATTACACCCAATTACACCAAATCCTAATTACGTGGTAGCTTTCCAAGCAGGCTCTTAATTATGTAGAGAAGAGTAGAAATCTGGTTACATTGCAAATACATTCATTAAAGGCGATTACAACAACATTACCCCAATGCCTCAAAGGCTCCCGCCCATTACAGAGTAAGGGGGAGGGGTCGGATGTACACAGCCTGACCCCTATGTTTAAAAACATAGCGCGGCTATTTCGGGATGACCCAAGATGAGCGTTGAAAGTTGTATTGACTAACTGTTACTTCACAATTGAAAGAAACGCAGACAGTTTAAAGAGCTATTTTGCTTTATTTCATCAAACCCCAAAGCCAAAAAATAGTGAATCTTTGGCTCCATCCGAGATTGATGAAAAATTAAAGGCGATTATAAAACTATTAATCAAATGTGTGGACAATCTTTTTCTCTTTCTTCTTGAAATAGACGTGATTTCTGTGGTATATATATTGACAGTAGAATAACATTTGTCCAAAGCCTGAAGCTGCCAACAGTAGGTTGTTCCTCTTTCCTCCAATGTTAGGTGACTCTTGGTTGGAAGTAGATGGTCTACCATTAGAGATACCCTCTCTTGTCATTGCCATGTTTCCTTGGGGAAAAAAAGACAGATCGATGTGATGTGTTCTGAATAGATAAAATCCATGCATTGCAAAATATACAATACAATAAATCTAAGTTCTCTATTAGATAACCTTTATCACAAATTTGGCAATTGATTTGATGTTTTCGTGCAAGTTAAATTCATGTAACTTGTTGACTCGGAAAAGTGACCCGGGGCCTTTTACATTCGCAGTTGCGAAAAGTTTGATCTCATAGTTACATGGATATTAAAATTCAAACTAGTATATATGTTGTTCATTAGAAGATGTTGTATATTATCATATAAGATCGGTACTCACACTGAACATTCTAAAATTTTCTCCTAGGTTAAAGTTAAGAGAGATAAGCTGCAGGGTGAGGTTCGCATATTTTCTGATGCCAGAAAGTTTCTGCATCCTCGTCTTGTTGTTTCAAATCTAAAGAAAATCAAATCTTTGGAAGGGGGATATTATGGGTTTCAATCTCTTTAGATCAATGGGATTACTAAGCTCATAGGACCTGAAGAAGAAGATTATCAAACTACATGGGGAATTGAATACATCTTAAAAGCAGATGAACTTGTTAAGTATACTCATTGTGAGTTGGACATGTCATTCCTATTAGGCTTGAGTTGTGGTATTATCCTATTTGCAAACCATGACCATGCTACGAGGGTCCTGTATCAATCTGAGAAGCACTCTCAGCAGGTAATTGGGTTTTCAACATTAGAGTTGATACAAATACCCAACAATTGTATTATCCTCAAAGGCCTTTTTTCTGGACAATGTTGGCAGATTCCCTTGGGAAACCTGAATACTTCAATGGACAATGTGCAATTGTCGCAGTAAATGTTGATCTTGGCTATAACCAAGAAGATTCATTGGTTATGAATCATGCTTCACTGGAGCACGGAATGTTTCGATCTGAGCATTTTAGGAGCTACAAGGCTGAGGTTGACAATAAGGAAGCTATGGCGAAGAAGCTAAAGGTTGTCAACTTTGGGAAAATGGAGAGTAAAATTGGACAAGTAGATAGCCTAGATGATGATTTTTTTCCATTCATTTGGGAAAATCTCCAGAGTGGAGATATCATAATTGGGAAATATGTTGATTCAAGGGATGATCACAGCATCAAGCTGAAGATTACAAAAAGGGGCATGGTTCAGAAGGTTTTGCTCTCTCCTAATGATGAAGGGAAGAATTTTCCTGTTATATCTCTCAGACAAGTAAGTTGGTCACCTAATATCCATCATTACGTTTCTTCCACCCTATCCACACTATATAGCTAAACCTAATTCACCTTAAATGATCTTAGTATTCTTGTTCATTATGTGCAGGTTCGTTCTCCATGTCTCAGAGACAAGTTCTCCAGCATGCATGGACAAAAGTGTGTCCTTGGATTTCTGGAGTCTCAGGAAAACTTTCCTTTTAAAGTTAGGGGATTGTTCCAGATATCATATTCAATCCCCATGCATTTCCTTCAAGGCAAACCCCTAGTCAATTGCTAGAAGCTTCTCTTGGGAAGAGCATTGCCCTAGGTAGTGATAAAAAAAATATGCTACTCCATTCTCCACTTAATCAGTTGATGCGATAAGCAGCTTCATGCATAAGATATCTGAAAACTGTATCATTTATAATTCCATGGTTAACTGTGCTTGTTTGTTGTAGTCGATTGCGTAAGACTATTGAATGCTATATGACTTGCAGGTGAGGATTCACAAAATGGGGCAATGACAGAGTTTACAATGGTCGGATGTGTGAAATAATTGATTCTTTGATTTTCATGGGCCCAACATTTTACCAACGGAAGGCCTGTCCATCCCCTTACTCGCCAACCTGTGGCTAACGAAAAACGCCTTGGTGGAATTAAGTTTGGTGAAATTGAGCACGACTGTGTTATAGCTCATGGTACTGCAGCAAATCTGCATGAATGCCTTTTCACACTCAGTGCCCCCCCCAATGCACATCTATGGTAAGTGCAAGAACATCGCAAATATTAATGTAATCTAGAGATCTGTGCAAGGTGGTAAGGCAAGGGGTCTGTTTTGATGGTTCTGTGAATCAATCGAAGATGATGTGAAAAATTAATGTGCCATATGATGCAAAGTTGTTGTGCCAAGAGCTCTTCAGCATGGGCGTACCTCTCAAGTTTGATACTGAGATTTTCTAATTCTCGAATAAGTCTAATTTGCCAGATTATACCGATGATGCTGGAGACATTGTTGAATGGAAAAAGAAACGCAACTCTTGTATCTATACAACTTGTTGTTTATCAGGTTGTGTCCTATACTGTATTCGATAGATATTTCAGTGTGTTGAAAAAATCTTGTGGTTAAAACCTTGTTGGATGTCAGGTTTGAAAAAATGTGTTTCGTTTAGACTCTCTCTCTCTCTCTCTCTCTCTCTCTCTCTCTCTCTCTCTCT
>JAOTQR010144702.1:0-20031 GCA_025774065.1 Solanum ossicruentum
CTCTGGACTTGCTCCTCTTTCCATTTGTAGCAGTTCTTCTTCATATGTCCTTCAAAATCATGGCTCCGGAAGATGATGTTGAATCTTTTGTGGTCATTATCACCTTACAATAGCTTAATCCACTAAAACGAGGTTGGATCTTAAAAATGGAGCTCACTGTTACGTCCGGAACGATCAAAAAAAGGTGAAATTGACACTTCGGTGCCAAAATTCCACTATTGCAGCAGAACAACAATTTCAAAAAACTTTGGGGATAAAACTGCAATTTCTAAAATTTTGGAGACCAAACTGAAATTTCAGAAAGATCAAAGGTCGAACTACAATTTCAGAAAGTTCAGAGGCCAATCTGAAATTTCCTAAAAGTTGAGGGACCAAACTAAAATTTCAAAACACTTTAGGGGTCCATTTGCAATTTTTAAAACTATTGCAGATTCCGGTGATGCACAGTGTTTCCGGTCGTCTTCTCCGGTAGAACTCTGGTGAACAGTCTCATCTTAATGTGTTATCTTCTCCGGCAAAACTCCGGCAGTGTTGACCAAACTTTGACTGCGATTTTCGGGCTCGTTTGAACTCCGACTAGGTCGTTGTTTGGTGCATTGAATTTCGTTCGAAGAGACGAATCCAATGGTGCAATCAGAATTGAATTTCGAATAAATTTCAAAAAATTCAAATTCCGACTCGTCACCGAAAAAACTCGACCAACGCTTCTAACTTGGCTCTGATACCACTTGTTGAAGCCAAAGAATCAATTGAGCGTTGGTAAACACAAATTTGAGAGATAATTTCTTCTATTACTTATAAGAATAGATTACAAAACAACTCTCAACCTCACACATTACACTCTTTCTTGGTGTTCTTGGTGATGTCTAATGAAAGAGCTCAGCAGCTCCTTTTATAGGGAGATTATACCCCCATAGATGTCATTGGTGACATCACAAGGTAGCATATTCAACAATGGTAGCAGTAATTGTTGAATTCTTTGACAGCAGCCTTTCTTGAATTCAAAAAGGGACGGCTGGACTTCTTCAATTCCGAGAATGCAATGATTGGTGCCTTTGTAAGTGCAATGACAACTACTCCTCTTGACATGATAAAAACTAGATTGAGGTTCAGGGTTTAGTAAGGCAGTATGAAGGCATTTTGCATTGTGTTAACACTATTATAAGAGAAGGAGTTTCTACTCTTTTTAAGGGAATAGGGCCACCGTACTAATGTTGAATGTAAATATATTGATTTTCATGGGAATATTACACCAATGTCATGGACAAACTAATAAGAATCTTTGAATAAGGTGTTCTTAAATTTCTTCCCTACAAACAACCAAGGAACAAAACATGTATGATAGTTAATTACTCTGGTGCAATGAAGTATTATTTACAAACTTACAGACCACAACATAAACATTAGACTATGGTTACACGTGCAATGCACGTGAGATAAATCTAGTTTTTAATAAATATGGAATAATTAGTAATAGCATATTAACTAAATTATTATTTTAATTCACCAACTAAATTAATTATCTAAAACTATCCCTTAATCAAATAATGAAAATTATTGAATAGTCCAAAAAACCTCTTTAAAATTCACGAGATAAATCTTTTATAATATAAGAAACGCTATATCTCAAAGCAACTTAACGGGTCGTTACATTTATCAACAACTCCAATAAGAATATTGGGAGATGTCATCGAGGTGAAGCATCTAGCAGCAATTCATTTGTAATGGAACAAAACAATAATAATAACAACAATTTCCAGAGGCCAAAGTCACCTTGTCTTTTTGTTTCGATGTACCTATCTTCTATTGTGGGGAATAACTCCAAAGTCTAAGAAAAAAAGGCATGTATATTACTACACAAGAGAACCAGCATTTAGCTATACATATAAGTAATATAAATGAAAAAATTCCTAGCTAAATTCGGTGGTAATGTTGTAATAGGCTTGAAATTTGAGTTCTTTGGCTTAAATCAGTAACTAATAGCCTATTCTCTTATAGTGTATTCGTGTTCTTGTTTTAGAGTAAGCAAAAATGGGTTTTAAGATTTTTTTAGGTTTGAACGTTGGGGGGACTCAATGTCCTTATATATTAAGACATAATATAATGTATGAACTCTTTTAATGGTATGAATAAAATAGTGAAATTTAAAAAAAATTGGTGTTGCTCTCACAAGTCAAAAAGGCAAAAGAAGTAGGACAATAGTTCCAAATAAAAGTGAGTTTTCTCTTATAATTGTTATCTGTACATACCCATTATATCAAATAATCTATAGATGGTGCTATTATATACAGTATAGAGCAGGGAGATGTCAGTTGAAATAATTGTGTCAAAAACAAATGATAATTTTGATGTGACTATGGGTATGAATTGGCTAGTATCATATCCAAAGAAACTAAAGATGTTATGCTATCAGGTTCATCTGAACCTAATACGTTTAATATAGAGTATAAATTTATGTATAAAAATTATTAAAAAAACAATTAATATTAGGTATGAACACATACCTTTGAAGATATATGGACTGATCAATACTAATGTCATGCCCCAAGTCTACACTATGGACGTGGCCATCACCCAGAACCATTTCTGGTCCCAAGTGAACCACTTGGCCTAGTTGCTTTACTTAGCGAAAGACTTAAATAATAAAAGATGGGCTTAGATATAATAAGCTAAAGATACTGCCAAAATCTAAACAAACTAAATAGTAGAAATATCCCAAAATAACAGAAAGTAAGAACTGAACTCTTGTCATCTAGTCAATAGAACCTCTAAATAAAATAATCTAAGACAACTACCGTGACAGACCCATGGTAACTGCAACTAAAAAGAAATGCTAAAACATAAATAAGACTACAAAGCCTCTGATTGGTAAGAGGCCTCACCGATGGCTGAATGAAATGCTAGTCCTCAACAAAGCATCTGCTGAGGGACTCTATCACTTGTGACTGCATCATAAAATGATGCAGGTCCAAAGGACGTTAGTAGGTATACTGTACGAGCATGTAAAATAGCCAAAATAGGGGACTTAGGATAGGGAACTATACACCAAAGTAACTAAAACATGTCTCAAAATAGGATAGGTGTGATAATAGCTAGAGTGTGTGCAGAAAGTAAATACATATGCTAAAACTATGTATGCAAAAATTAGCTTACTTTAACATGGGGAGTTTCTCTAACCGACAATCATCACTATGAGTTTCGTGATAATACAACATCTTGTCCACACTTCTAGAGTTGACTCATACCATGCCAGGGTAAGGGATGAAAACTAAGGGAGTGGTACCATACCAAAACTGGCCATCTTAATGGAAATGAGGAATTGTACTCTTAGTACAATCCTATCCTATGTCGGATACGTAGTTTATGAGTTCAAGTTATTATTATTCTCACTCATATCGGTGTTCAATACTACTTCCAAAATAACTTTTATAATATTCATAACTTTAAGAGTGCAAGTTCTCAAAAAATATCTTTTTAATCTTTTGGGACTTAGTCCAACTTTAGCTTAGCTAAAGTTATCTCAATTTGTCTCTTTTTTGTGATTGACAGATGTATCAATTCAATATTTCCTAAAAACAAAACTTACTACTCTGCTACGTTGTAACTACAAATGCTTTGGACACTTCTTGAACTCAACTAAATACTATGTGCACAATAGTTTTCATGAAGTATATATGTGGTCCTTACAATTGCGACCTTAACTATGAAATCTTGACTTGATAACATAACTTAGTAGTGAAATCAGTAAAGACCATGATTTTCATCAAAAAAATTTCATAAACAAGTATCTCAATGAAATTGACTAACAATGGAAAAACTTGATCTCAATTCATAGACTTGATCTTAGGTAGAGACTAGTAGCTAAAGATACTAAAAACAACGTAGGATAACTTTTGGAAGGCCTTACATACCTGGGGAATTAGTTTCTTGATGAATTTGAAGAAGGTGCTTGAAGGCCCTAGCTTTTGCCCTTTTGAAACTACGTTCTGAGTTTGGGGAGGGCTTGAGTGTTGATGATTTGAAGAGTCATGTTTTTGGGGTTTAATTAGGTGAAATCTGACAAGTTTAGGCTTAAAGGATGAGAAAATATAAAAATAACCCTCTTTAAAATCGTTGTTCCAATCGTCTATGAGTCCATCTACGACCTGTAGAAACCCATCCGTAAGTTTTTTGGGCAAATTTTAGGGTCACTGGATCGATTCTACGAGCCCAATCTACGGCCCATAGAAGTTTCTATGACCGTAGATTGTTTCGTAAAGTTTGGGACCAAAAGGTGGATTTTCTGGACTTTTTTCCATGAGTTAGTAGACGGGTCATACTTTAATTCATAGCCCATTATAGGTTTCATAAGTACACCCCTGCTCTGGCAGTCTGCAGTAAAATGGCATAACAATTGACTCCGAACTCCAAATAAGGTAAAATTTGTTATGTCAGAAAGATAATTCACTTTCATTGGGTAGGTCATGGACCACCTAATTTTTTGTGTTCTAGGATTTATGGTCATTTAAAGGTGTCCCTAGCATAATCCAAAATGAAAAACTTAACCGGTAGGAAGGTTTTGAACTCAACTAAGCATTAGGAGTCTCTTATGACATGAATTCACTTCCAACACACTTCCCACCTATATTAATGATCCTTAAAATATAAGTACAAGTAAGGCATTACTATGTTCAATCTTATGTAACTACAATGATGAATTTTCAAATCTTAAGAGTAAAACTGTGAGGTGTTACAATATCTCCTCCTTGGGGTCATTCGTCCTCGAATGAAGATGAAACTAGGGAATATTAGCATGTTTGCTACTCGTGAACTAGTTTATCAATAAGAAGCTTTCCAGATATCTATTACTCATATTTAAGGATGTATTTCAACTCAATGATAGGAATAGGGAATATTAACTTCATGCTCTTCATTAGAAGGCGTGAACAGGTGATGATATCTAGCTTTTATATCTGTCTTAGCTTCCCAAGTGGCTTCCTCAATGAACTGGCTCCTCCACAATACTTTAATAGAACCAATTTCCTTGGTCCTCAATTTATGAACATAATGATCTAGTATATGAACTAGGATCTCTACATATGACAAGCTGGCTTTGACTTCAATATTCTCTATAGGCACAACGAATGTGGGGTCTCCCAAACACTTCTTAAGCATAAAAATATGGAATACTGGATGAATGGCATCTAACTCTGGTGGCAATTTTAATTTGTATACCACATTACCAAACCTTATAATAATCTAGTACGGGCCAATATATCGAGGACTAAGCTTTCATTTTTTCCCATATCCCATAACTCCCTTCATCGGTGAAACTATTAGGTACACCCAATCACCTACATCAAATTCCAAATCTCTCTTTTTTAACATCAGTATAAGATTTCTGTTGGCTTCACATTATCGTTGGTCTCTCTTGAATAACTTTCACCTTCTCCATAGCTTGATGGACTAAATCTGGTCCTATCAATCTGGCCTTAACCAACTTTAAACCACCCAATTGGCAACCTATACCTCCTACATAAAAGGCCTTATATGGTGTCATTTGTATGCTAGCATGGAAACTGTTGTTATAGGAAAATTCAATTAAGGGTAAGTGATCATCCCAATCACCTTTAAAGTCTATAACATATGCCCTCAACATATCCTTAAGTGTATGTATGGTCAGCTTCACTTGCTCGTCTTTCTGGGGATGGAAGGTTGTACGAAGATTCACCTTCGTACCAAGCCCTTTCTGAAAGGACTTCCAAAATTGTGTTGTGAACTGGACTCTTCTATCTAAAATAATGGATATGGGAACCCTATGCAATCTAACGATCTCCTTAATGTAATGTTTGGCATAATCCTCAACTGTATCAATTTTCTTGACAGGTAGAAAGTGCGCTGACTTGGTCATTCTATCTACTATTACCAATATTGAATCATGTTGTCTACGAGATCAGGGTAAGCCTGTAACGAAGTACATGTTAATCATCTCCATAAGGCCTTTGGTGCTCCACTTTAACTTGCTGGCGATTCGGTCATTTAGACACGAACTATGCAATGTCCTTCTTCATGCCACCCCACCAATAAACCTCTCGTACATCCCTTATACATTTTTGTTGCAACTAGGTGAATAGAATATCTGAAATTATAAGCCTCGGCTAGAATCCTGTCTCTAAGGCCATCAATACTTGGTACACATAGTCTGTTGTGGTATCTCAGGACTCTATCTCCCCCTTTTGGAAAGACTAATACCTTCTGTTTGTGAATGTCTTCTTTCAACTGAAGGAGGATAGGATCCTGATCTTGGTTTTCTTTCACCTCCGCCATTAAGGACAACTCTGCCCCATTTTTGATAATTACACCACCTTTGTCAGAATCTTCAATCTACACTACTAAGCATGCTAGCCTGTGCACTTTCTTACCTAGTTCTTTCTTTCCATCTTTCAATGTACAGTTCTCCCCATGGTCAACCTGCTAAGGGCATCAACTACCACATTAGCTTTACCTGGGTGATAGAGGATGCTCATGTCATAGTTCTTCAGTAGCTCCAACCATCTCTTCTGCCTTATGTTCAACTCCTTCTAACTGAATACATACTACAAGCTCTTGTGGTCAGTAAATACATCTACATGCCTACCGTAAAGATAGTGTCTCCATATTTTGAGAGCAAACATCATGGCAGCAAGCTCAAGATCATGAGTTAGGTAGTTCTTCTTATGAGTATTAAGTTGTCTAGAGGTACATGCTATCACCTTACCTCTTTGCATCAATACACATCCCAAGCCAACTCTAGAAGCATCATAGTATACAACGAAACCATCAGGTCCCTCGAGTAGGGATAAGATCGGAGTTGTAGTCGACCTACTTTTTAACTCTTGGAAACTCTTCTCTCTAGCTTCAGACCATATGAACTTAACCTTCTTCTGAGTTAGCTTAGTCAAGGGAGCTGAGATAGAAGAAAATCCCTTCACAAAATGCTTTTAGTAACCTACCAAACCCAAGAAACTCCTTATCTCTGTTAGAGTTATGGGCCTTGGCTAGTTCTTTACAGCCTCAATATTTTGATAATCAACTTGAATGCCCTCATCAGAAACAATATGACCTAGAAACACCACAAATGCTAACCAGAACTTACATTTGGAAAATTTGGCATACAACTAGTGGTCCTTAAGGGTCTGAAGGATAATTCTAAGATGGTTAGCATGCTCCTCCTCTCTACGGGAGTAGATTAGGATGTCATCTATGAACACAATGATGAACATATCTAAGTATGGCCTCAACACCTTATTCATAAGATCCATGAAAGTTGTTAAGGCATTAATTAGTCCAAATGACATGGCTAAGAACTCATAATGACCATAGCAAATTTTGAAGGTTGTCTTAGGAATGTCACTTTCTCTAACTTTGAGTTGATGGTACCCAGATCTGTGGTCTATTTTGGAGAAACACGTAGCACCCTGGAGTTGATCAAATAGGTCATCCATTCTGGGAAGAGGATACTTAGTCTTTATGGTGACCTTATTTAATTGGCGATAATAATCTATGCACATTCTAAGAGAACCATCCTTTTTACGCACGAAAAGAACTGGAGCACCCTAAGGTAAGACGCTCATTCTAATGAAACACTTATCTAGGAGGTCTTTTAGCTATGTTTTCAACTCTTTTAACTCTGAAGGAGCCACACGGTATGAAGGGATAGAAGTTGGATAAGCATCTAAGAGGATGTCTATCCCAAAGTCCATCTCCCTATCAGGAGGGACTCTAGGTAGATCATCTGGAAAGACTTCTGGAAATTCATTCACGATAAGAACAGACTGGAGAGATGGTGTATCGGTACTAGAATCTTTGACTCTGACTAAATGGTATATACACTATTTGAAAATTAACTTTCTAGCTTTGAGATATCAGACAAATTGACCCTTAGGAAAAACTTAGCTACCCCTCCACTCTAAGACTGGCTCATTAGGAAACTGAAACTTGACCACC
This sequence comes from Solanum ossicruentum, assembly GCA_025774065.1. Taxonomy (NCBI): domain Eukaryota; kingdom Viridiplantae; phylum Streptophyta; class Magnoliopsida; order Solanales; family Solanaceae; genus Solanum; species Solanum ossicruentum. Next base: position 7,966 of record JAOTQR010144702.1, read on the forward strand.
TTGGTTTTAAAATTTATGAAGGCATAACAAGCATGAAGTTAGTCCGTGTCTAGAATGACATCAAAATCTACCATTTCTAACTCAACCAGATCAGTTATGGTATCTTTATGGTAAACTGATACTTGACAACCCCTATAGACTCTTTAGGCTAGAATAGGTTCTCCAATAAGAGTGAAAACACTGAAAAGCTCAATAAGACATTCTGGACTAAGATCAAATTTTGTGGCTACATAGGGAGTCACAAATGACAATGTGGCATCTAGGTCTAACATTGCATAGACATCATAAATAAATACTTTGAGCATATCGATAATCACATCTAGTGAGTTCTCCTGCTCTTGTTTAGTGGCCATCACATATTGATGATTTGTGCCCCCATCTATCCCTGATGTAGCACCCCTCTAAACAGGCTTACCCTGTGGTACTGAAGAAACAAACTGAGATTTTTTATCCCTAATGCTTTACCTCCCTATAGGATAATCTTTCAAAAAGTACCCCACCTAACCACATCTAAAACAACCATTTGTACCTACAAGGCACTCTCCTAAATGAGACCTGCCACACTTACCACAAATTGGATAACAAGTTAATCATTGAGCTACACTCCCTTGTGACTGACTGCCCTAAACTCTGTGGCTCTGTTATCCCTACTTATTCTTGACCCTCGGTGCAGATGCACTGGTAAACGAAGGTGCTGGTCCAGATGCCTTATGCTGAAAGAATGAATGGTTAGCACTTCCAACCCCCTTCTTACCTGTCTCTTGGCCTGATGTATTGGACCTCTTCTTTCTAAACTCCTCCCTATCCTACATCTTCTCCGCCTCCATTTGTTGCATGTAAGTCATTGAGCGAGCTATGTCCATATCCCCAATTAGCATAGTATTGTTTTTTCCCCTCTCTTAGTTATTCGAGAGAGCCCTAATACAAATAGATCTATCCTAGTATGCATATCTGCCACCATAGTCAGAGCATAAAAGGACAGCTGAGTGAATTTGAGGTTGTACTCCCTCACACTCATAGTTTTCTGCTTCAGATTCAGAAACTCCCTCACCTTAGCCTGCCTCAACTCTCTAAGAAAGTACTGACCCAAAAAGGTCTCCTCGAACACTGCCCAACTCAAAGTTAGTGCCCCTTCTGCTCTACCTCTCTTTCATTGATCAAACTAAAGTCTAGCTTCTTTCTTAAGATGGTGGGCAGCCAACTCAACTTGCTTTGCATCACCTATGTGCATAACCTAAAATACTTTTTCGACCTCTTCAATGAAGTTCTCAGGATCCTCCTTCACATCAGACCTCGTGAACTCAAGTGGGTTCATCCTCAAAAATTCATGAACCCTGGTGGTATCTAAACCATGATATCTGCAATCTCCTTGTCAATCTTCCTGTTTAGTGATTATCTGTGCCAAAGTTTGGATGGCCTGGCGAAACTCAGCATTAGAGATATCTGCTTGCGATGGATACTCAACAGGCATAGCTGGACCTTTAGGTCCCTTAGAAATTGGTGAATTAGAATGGTTTGTATACTGCCCGGCTGGGCATCCTCTACCCTTGGCTGATCTAGTGACTCTATGTGGAGGCATGATCTGAAAAACAAGGCGTGAATGCATGAATTAGAATGGACTAAACAGAGGTAAACTCTAAAGCATGAAAGGGAATGGCAATTAATAATGATACTTTCAAATGCCCTTTAGCCTCTGTATTATGGATGTGGTGCGCTTCATACTAGTAATACGAACTCTACTAGACACAATTCCATAGACACCCTAGGACACTTGAACTATGTGCTCTGATACAAAGTTCATCACGCCTCGAGTCTACATCCTGGATGTGGCTGGTACGCAGAACCATTTCTGGTCCAAGCAAACCACTTGGCCTAGCTACTTTACTTAGCGGGAGATTTAAATAATAGATGATAGGCTTAGATATAATAAGCTAAAGATACTACAAAAATCTAAACAAATTGAATAGTAGAAATATCCCAAAATAACTGAAAGTAAGAACTGAACTCCTGTCATCCAGTATATGAAATCTCTAACTAAAATAATCTAAGATAACTACCGTGATAGGCCGATAGTAACCACAAGAAGAAATGCTAAAACATAAATAAAGACTCCAACGCCTCTGACTGGTAAGAGGCCTCACCGATGGTTGAATGAAATATTGGTCCTCAACGGAGCATCTACTAAGGGACTCTGTCACGTGTGTCTGCATCATAAAATGATGTAGGTCCAAAGGATGTTAGTATATGGAATGTACGAGCACATAAAATAGCCAAATGGAGGACTTAGGATAGGACACTATACTCCAAAATAACTAAAACATGTCTTGAAATAGGGTACCACTGATAATAGATAGAGTGTATGTAGAAAGTAAATACATATATTGAAACTCTGTATGCAATAATTAGTTTATTCTAGCTTGGGGAGATTCAACCATCACTATAAGCTTTATGATGGTACAACGTCTTGAACCACTACCAGAGTCGTCCCATACTTTGCCAGGGTAAGGGACGAAAATTAGGGGAGTGAATCCATCCCAAAATTGGGTCATCTCAGTGGAAATAAGGGGTTGTACTCTTGGTACAATCCTATCCTACGCCAGCTGCGTAGTTTATGAGTTCAAGTTGTTATTACGCTCACTCATATCAGTGTTCAATACTACTCCCAAAATAACTTTTATAATGTTCATAACTTAAGAGTGAAAGTTCTCAAAAAATGCTTTTTTAATCTATTTGGACTTTGACCAACTTTAGCTTTGCTCAACTTATCTCTATTTGTCTCTTTCTTTGATTGATAAATGTATCAATTAAATATTTCTTAAAAATAAAACTTACTACTCAGCTATGTTGTAAATACAAATACGTTGGAAATGCCTTGAACTCAACTCAATACTATAGGCAAAATAGTTTCATAAAGTATATATAAGGTTCTTATAATTACGACCTTAATTATGAAACCTTGACTTGATAACTTAATTTAGTAGTGAAATTAGTAAAGATAAAAAAATTTCATAAATAAGTATCTCAATGAAATTGACTAATAATGGGAAAACTTCATCTCAATTCATAGACTTGATCTTGGGCAGAGACTAGTAGTAAAGATACTAAAAACAACATAGGATAAATTTTGGAGGGCCTTACATATTTAGGAAATTAGTTTCTTGAAGATTTTGAAGAAGGTGTTTGAAAGCCCTAGCTTTTGCCCTTTTGAAACTACGTTCTAAGTTTTGAGAGGATTTAAGCATTGATGATTTGAGTAGTCTTATATTTGGCATTTAATTAGATGAAAATTGACAAGTTTAGGCTTAAAGGGTGAGAAAACATGAAAATACCCTTCTCTAAAATCGTTGTTTGAGTCGGTTATGAATCCATTTACGGCCCGTAAGAACCCATCCGCAATCTTTTGGGTAAATTCTGGGGTCACTGGATCAGTTCCACGAGCCCAATCTAAGACCCCGTAGATTGGTCCATAAAGTCCTGGACCAAGAAAATAGATTTTTAGGACTTTTTCATGAGTTAGCAGACGGGTCGTACTTTAATCCACGGCTTGTAATAGGTTTATAGGTACACCACTACTCTGGTAGTCTGTAGGAAACAGCCATAAATTTGACTCTAAACTCCAAATGAGGTGAAATTAGTTGCATTAGAAAGTTAATTCAAAGAGATTTCATTTGGTAGGTCATACGCCATCTAATTCTTTGTATGCTAAGAGTTATGGTCATTTAAAGTTGATCCTTGCATAATCCAAAAAGAAAAACTTAACTGGTAGGAAGATTTTGAGCTCAACTAAGCACTAGAGGCCTCTCATGGCCCAATTATAATCTCTGGTAAAATTATCAAAATACCTCTAGATGAGAGGCACTCGCATAACGCGTCTTTCCAAACTCCAATGGTGAATTCGAGGTTGGAAATGCGATCAGCATAAAAAATAGAGTGAGAAAATGATCTTGGTTTATTTTTAGAGCAACCGGATCAAAAGATAATTTTTCGATGCGAAAATGCAATTCCAGAATAGTACACGACATGTCCATGTCGTGGACTCATCGCGTACTTACACTTGGATGTGATCCCATTATTTCCTATGGGATTAGAAAACTTGATCAAAAAAATTCGGCAAAAAACTCTAAAATTTGACCAAGTCCGCAATGCAGACTTGGTATGCTGAAGGAAAATTTTTCAATTTTTCACGAGGAGCATTGGATACATTTTCCAACCCCTTCTAAACTTTAAACACGATCAAACTAGGTCATTCTGAGCATAAAAAGAATTTTAACACCTATTCTTAAGTCTTTCTAATTTTATAATGGAGACTAGGGCTAAGGAGAAGAGAGGAAGAGCGAGGGTTCAAGAGAATTGAGGATGAAATCTTGCTAGATTGATTGTCAAACTCCATGCTAGGTATGTAAGGCTAAACTAAAATATGGAATTGTCCTTCCAAGTGCCCCCATTGATAGTAATAGAAAAAATATGAATGTATTGAGTCTCCATGCATATTTCTGGAATGTTTTCTTGTAAATTATATACATTCTATGTATTTTCACATGTTGATAATCATCATAAACTCGATTTTACTGATTGACTACTTTTCATGAGTTATTTCACAAAACCTACATATTAGTTTGTAAAAGAATGCATGAATAAATTTAGGAAATTGAGTCTAGAGCCCTGATTGAGAATGATGATTGTGATTGTGATGTGAGCATGATGATAGGTTGATAGAACTTGCTGGTCCTAAGAGTCCCCATAATTGAATCCTAAAGATTGGTCTAATTGATGGTCCTCTTAATGATTGGTCTAAGCTCCTCTGAAAGATATGATTTAGAATTGACTGATTTGATGGTTAATAGGCCGAAAGGCTCAATTGTGATAAAATTAATGGATTGATAAGAGTCCTTACAAGATTCATTAATTGGATTGATTGATATGGATTGTTTATGAGCATTGAGTCATGTGAGGAGTATCGAGCATCGAAATGATTAAGAGTAAGCCTAACTCGAATTCATTAACTACCTCGCCAATGTAGGTGAGGATTGAACCCTTAAATTGGATGTTCCCTCTTGATTGGAAGTCCCTGAAATAGTAGTGGACTTGATTGATCAGATCCATTACGAATTTGATTCGTTCTTTACCTGGCAAGTACGGAATGGTTGTGGCACCATCAGCGGGATTGTTGTACAATCATTGACTCATAAGTGATTGTTGTGGGTAAGAGAAACTCCCAAATAGGTTATATACTAATAGTATTCTGACTTGAGTTGATTGGATTAGATTGGATGGGATTGGATTGGTATTAATTAGTCATTGTCTACTCTTTACTTTTGCTTTAGATAGACATTTGACATCTTGATTGAGTATTTTTTGAATTGATGTTTTCTACATATATCTGTTTCATTCAATCATTTTACATACTCGTACATTTTACGTATTGACATCCATTTGGATTGCATCGTTTCATGATGCAAAAACAGATACTAGAGATCATCAACAGGCGCACCATTAAGGATCTATTCCAACTGAGTTGGTGAGTCTCCCTTACTCTAAAGAATTCTTGTTTATATTTTCATCTAACTTTTAGAATCAGAAATTAGAGTAGCTTTATTTTGAATTGAGGTAGTCATGAGTTTTGTCATTAGCACCATTGAATAGTTGATAGAGGTTTCATAGACTAGAGTCGTTTTGTTGATCGGATAGTATGTTGAGCTAGTTTCTTTCATGCTAGCATAATTAATTTGATATGACTTTATAAGACCCGGATTATCCACCTTTAATTAATTTTCATAGTCTTCCACAGATATGTTAAATATGTTGATGGAGTGAGTATGATGAGGCCAAGTGGTTCGCTTGGGGACTAGCAGTAGTCTCTGAGTGTCGGCCACATCTAGATACCCTCTCGGGGTGTGAAAAACTTGATATCAGAGCACAGAGTTCAAGTTCCTAGGGAGTCTATGAAGCTATGTCTAGTAGAGTCTTGTTTATGGGTGTATTGTGCACCACACTTGATAAGTAGGAGACTATAGGACATTAGGAATTCTTACACTTCTTTCATATCCTGATTCATACGATAGAGCCAACCTCTATGAAAACTGTCTTCTAACTCATGCGTTACGCGTTTGCAGAATTGTGATAATGCCTCTAAGAAAAGCTATTAGAGGAAGAGGATGTCCTGCTAGACAGAATGTCAACCAACCCGACCCTCAGCATCATGATGAACCCATAGCCACAGCTACTCCTACTAAGTAGCCACAACAGGCTGAAATCTCGAATGTTGAGCTTCGCTAGGCTATCCAGACTTTAGCCCAGGCTTTCATTCTTTCTTCTTCTTCTCCCTTTTCTCATTATTGCTTTTACTCTTACTTCCTTTCATGATCAATCAACCCTTAGAGATTCAAATATTCAAAAATATTAGCTAACAAATATTTTTAAAAAAAATAGTTCAATAAATATTCAGTGTATACTTCATATATGGCTAATATATATTCATCTTTCTTTAATGTATCATAACATATAGTTAGTATAGGTCATGTATACTAAATTGTATTAAGCTTTTTGAGTTTATCATGATATAGCTAATGTATACTTTCTATGACTTTTGACTGTTTTTTATATAAACAAAAATATAGATATATTTATTGTAAACTAATTACTTTATTGTATACATTTGAAATCATTGCTCAATTAGTATAATTAGGTAAAATGGTCACTCAATCATTTTACTTACAAGAAATTGACCCAACTTTTTAAAATTATTCAAACTGGTCATTCGATCATACCATTTCTTCGTCGTTCTATCAATTTAGCCATTAATGACTTCTTCCTCCTTCCCTCTTCCTCCTCCTCTGCCTCATCTTCCTTCTTCTTCCTTTTCTCTTTGTTGCTTTTAGTTTTTTCTCCTTTTTCTTTCATGATTATTTAGCCATTAAAGTTTCAAATATTTGAAGAAATTAGCCTAATAAATAATTTTTAAAATTTAATTCAATAAATAGTCAACGTATACTTCATATATAGCTAATATGTATTTAACTTTTTAAGTGTATCATAATATATAGTTAGTGTATAACTCATGTATACTAACTTATATTGAGCTTTTCGAGTTTATCTTAATAAATAATCAATATATCCTTTCTATAACTTTTGACTATTTTTTATATAAATAAAAACATGACTATATTTTGTATAGACTAATTACTTTTATGGTATTTATTTAAAACTATCCCCCAAATGGTACAATTAGGTAAAATGGCCACTCAGCATTTTATTTACAAGAAAGTGACCCAGCTTTTTTAAATTATTCAAACTTACCATTAGAGCATACAATTTCTTCTCCTTTCTTTCACTTTAGCCATTAATAACTTTTCCTTCCTCCTCCTCCTTCTTCCTTTTCTCTTTGTTGCTTCTACTCTTCCTTTTTTTCCCTCCAAATCATCCATTCAAATTTCAAATATTAGAAAAAAGAAAAGAAATTCACATAACAAATATTCCAAAAAAAAAAGTTCAATAAATAGTTAATGTTTACTTTACATATAGTTAATCTATATTCATCTTTTTGAGAAAAGATATATCATAATGTATAGTTAGTGTATATCTTATGTATACAAAAACTATTCTCAACTTTTTGAATGTATTATTATATACAGTCAGTATATATGTTCCTTGACTTTTGGTTATTTCTAATGTAAATAAAAATATAATTATATTTGTTATAAACTAATTATTTTATCATGTATATTTGAAAATATACTTATCTAACAATGATACACTAATAGACAAACTAAAACTTGTCATAGATTAGAGTCTCCTATTAATACCATATTATAAAAAGAGAGGAAATAAAATCATTAGAAATATAGAGAAGAGAGGATAGCTTTTTTTTTTTCCTTTTAGTGTTTGACAAGTGTTTTCAAGTCTTTTACAAAATGATTCTTGACTCCTCTATTTTTTAGAGCTACATAGATGAACATAAAACGATGACATTAACATGACACTAACCCTTGAGAATGTGAGAAAGATTATGAGGATATGATAAATCAATAAGAAAACAGTGAAGATAGAACATTACTATACACAATAATAAAAAAAGAATATTTAAATTAAAAAAATTTAATGAATATCCACATAATATATTTCATAACATATGTATGAAATTATCTCTAATAAGTAAAATATTGGACGTGGATTATTATATTGATGGTAGTGGAATATTGGAGATTGTGTTTGCCAATAGCAAAAGTTATATAAGTAATAATACAAATGTTAGTGAAAGGAGTTTGACATAGACTTCCAACAAAGAGAGTTGAAGTGGAACATAATTTGCGACATTAAGGGTGTATTTGGTGGAGAAAAGTGTTTTTATTGAAAAAAAAAAGAAAAAGAAACAAGTTGATTTATAAATTTATTTATTTATTTATTCATGTTTGATGTCTAAGTAAAACATATTTTTTAGAAAAATATTTTCAAATATTTAATTGATGAATCAAAAATATTTTTTTTAAATATTTTTTTAGAGTGAAAAAGTGACAACTGAACTTTTTAAGGGGTGAAGGGTTGGTTAAGGGTAAAGGTAAAGTAAATAAAAATTAAACTTTGAAACTTTTTTTATAAAATAACTTTTTTTAATTTCCTTTTTGTTTTGTCGGGGGTGGGGGTGGGGTTGGTAGGCGGGCAGGGGTAAGAATAGGGTAAAAAATTTAAGTTTGTAAAATTTTAAATTTTTTTAAAAAAATATCTTCTTTTTGTTTGTGTGGGGTGGGTGGATGGAAATTTTCATCGGATATATTGTTGGTGGTGTGTTGAGATTGGCTAAGGGGTAGGAGGGCTAATATGGGGTCAAGGGGAGGGGTGGGGGTAAAAAGAAAAAGTGAATTCTTTCTTCAAAAATTTTCTTTGGGTGAGTTGGCTGGGGTGGGGAGTGGGATGTCAAGGTTGAGTTTTTTTTTTTTTTTTATGAAAGTTATTTTTTAAAAATTTGAGAAAAATAAATTGATTTGAAAAATATTTTTTAAAAAAATTTATATCAAATAAACATGAGAAAATTTGAAAAAGAAATTCGAGAAAATATATTTCTCCAAACTTTAAACCTCTAATTTAGAACCATTCATATAGTTGAAAAATGGGGTGATTATACGGATGGTCACTCCCAATTTCTATTTGATTACACAAAATTTTAGAAATTATTTTTTTTAATTTAAAAAATCATTGACTCTGTAATTAAAGAATCTTTCAATTTTGCTTAACTACGTATCATATAAAATATAATATCTCTTCGCTTCATCTTAGTGGCTATGTGTGATGCTTAGACTAAGTTGAAAGGCTTGTTGTGGTAAAATGGCACAGCGACTCTCCTGATAAGTTGATTGATTTTTTTGTTTATAAAAAAGTAATTTAAAAACTTTAATGTAATAGTTAATTAATAGTATTTTTTTCATATAATTTTGAATATTCAAGTTATAATTTTAAAATGCTGATAATTAATCTAACTCAATTTAACCTAGCAAATTTAAGAAGGAATGAGTATATACATTCTCTTATTATAGAAAAGGAAGTTTGGAAGCTGAAGTAGACAAATCTCCGTTGACATACTTCAATAAAGTCATTTTTGTATAATATATATATAATTTTAGTTTAAGCAGTGTACTATTTTTTGAAATTATGCAACCCGCTTTAGCTTTGACTTTTAATTTTAAACTCATATCCTTTAATTTAATAGTAGCTTTATCAGTTTTAGAGTTGTCAATATGGGCTGGTCCACCCCATTCGAGTTGGCTCAAATAAGTTTTGAAATTTAACAGGTCAGGTCAGGTTGACTCTTTTTTTTTTAGGGGCTAGAAAATAGTTAGTCCAATCCATTAGTATGCGGGCCACGGGCCTTGCCGGGTCGATTTTTTATAAATTTTTTATTAAATTATAATTTAAAAATATTAAAATATATAGCAATAGGATAAGATTACATAGTATTAGTGTTACTATTATTCCCTCGGTCCATCTTTATTTGTCCATTGCTATTTTAAGATGTCCAACAATACTTGTCCAATTTATGAAATCAAGAGATAATTTCACACTTAGTTTCTGGTTTACCCTTATCATTAGTTATAGTTATTTTCTAGTTACATTTTTTAAGATATTACATTTATTATAGGAAAAAGGCTCAAATATGCCCTTTTAACTTTTCAAAAATATCTACATACACCCTTTGTTTAAAGTTTAGCCCTCTCGTGCCCTTGTCATCCAACTATTGGTGCGCCTATACCTTTTTATCTGTTATGAGCTTTGTTGGAATTATAACTTTCCCTTTAAATTAAAAATCAATTGCCACATCAACTTTAAAAATCCACATAACATTTGTTGACACCCAATTTTTACCCTCCACGGTGTCAAATTAATCATCGAGTTCTATCTTTTCTTTTAACGACTTTTATAAAAAAAAAAAACTAAATCTAGCGCGTGTGGGCCACGCGCCCCCAATTCCTTTTTCCTTCTCCTTCTTCTCCTTTTCTGCACGCTCCATTCCCCTTTCCCCTTTCCATTCTCCCTCAAAAACTAGAAAACCTAGAAAACCAACGACCAAATCCCCAACGTTCCCCGACAATCCCCAACGGTCACAAGCACGCTCCCACACCTTTCCTCGTTTTTCTTCATTAAAGCCATAAATCAAGGAGGAATCGGCCCTACTCAATTTTTGAAAATTCAAAATCGATCCATTTTCCCCATTTGGCCCTAATTTGGGGCTATAAATATCAGTTGTTCTTCATCATTTGGAGGGAGGGGGGGATTTTGAAAGAAAACCCTAGCGAGAGCTACTGAATCCTCATAGGCAGCGGTCGACGGGAAAAAGGCGCTTTCATTGTTCTGAAAATCTCAAACTTCAATTAATCGCTCGCTGTAAGTGTGAAATACAAATATCTAGCTTTGAAGTCCGAAAGTCCGTTAATAAGTCCCTGTTGTGGTGTGAATTCTTCATCGCCGAGCTCGTCGTCCCAGTCGTTGCCCCAACAAAGGTAATAATCAATCTTGTTACTTCATTTAAAGTTTCGTAACTCTATTTGAGTGTGAGATTTGAAGATGTGTCTAAGACTTTTCTGTCTGCATTTGGTTTGCTGATCGGAAATCTCTGTTGCTATAAGTCAATGTTATTGTGATGTTGTTCTGCTGGTTTCCTATTAGCAGTGCAATACTTTCGTAGGAATTTCTCCTCTCCCCGTATATGAGGTGCGTAATGATTTTAGTTGCTATCAACTGTGTGAATGGTGATATTCGAGTTGATACGTATTAAGTTGATGGTGTTCGGCTAAGCATGTTGTTGACATTTTTTTTTGTTTCGTTAAGTTGTTGAGAGTATCGTTTTCTTCCTTCTCACCTCATTTATTTGATCCTCTGCATAATGGAATAATTGCATATTTGTCTATGAAATAGTATAACTGGCAATTTTCGTTTGTTTGGCTGTTGAAAGCATGATCCTATTCCTTTGTCTTTCTTTTGCTTTGCAGAAGTGTAGCTGCTGTTGAGTCAGTGATGTTATTGTATTGCGTTCCCATTTACTGCTCTATTCCAACACTATGACCAAACTATAGCCTGTTAGCGTACTATTGAAGTTGGTTTCGCCCATGCTCTTGTCTGAAAATCTGAGGTTGAGGATCCAATTTGTAATACGACTCTTGGTTTCATCAGAAGTCTGCTAAAAATGCCTAAATTATGATCGAGCTCCCTGATTGTACCTTTGGCTTCAAGATTCACCTGCTGCTGAGTAAATAACTCTTATATTAATTTAAATAGTTACAAGTTATACTCTAGTTTCACTTAGCTGGATGCATGCCATAAATAAGAATGATACAGTTATGTTTGTTTTACTCTTTTTCCTTATGAACTTGATGTTGTTGGATTGACATCTCTGTTTCAATTTGAGTTTACAAACAATCAGTTGTGTCTGGAAATTGTCGTTTATTATGCACATCCTTGTTTATCTCTATGTTGATATCACTGTTATCTTCCTGAAATTTTTTTTTTTGTTATCACATGCTGTTACTTCTAATCAATCAGTTATTTTATGGAAAACTGTTGTTTGTTATTTTCTGGAGA
>JAOTQR010144723.1:0-20030 GCA_025774065.1 Solanum ossicruentum
CAAAGTTTCTCAAATTTACACATAAAGGTGATTTCACAGGAACTTATAGTTTTTCAAACTCTTTAACTTCCGGTCAACCGAACACAATTCATGGATTCTAAAGACTCAAAAATTAACAATGAAGTTAACTTTGTATAAAGGTGGCAACGAACGAACATAGATCTCGTTTAGACTTTTCATCGAAAGTTACGGGTATTTGCACCCTCTAATAAAGTACATTCTTTTAACATCTTAAACCATTTCACACTTTTACCACTTGCGGGCTCTACATATCCAAGAGTCAAAATATAAATACCTTTTTATAAAAGTACCAAGGAGCGAACATAGGATATATTTTAGACCCAAATTGTGAAGGAAAAGGAATTCTTCAAACGTATGGCGTTAACTAATCTTAACTAATTCATGCCAAGAGATAGGTACATACCTCGATTTATTCCACCAACTAATTCCAATTCAAGACCAATCTACTTTATGCATCCAGATGTCCAACGTCTATACAAATTACAATAACGTCAACGATTAACAACCATATCGAGTCTTAAATCTTAACTTTTTGCTCCACATTTTATAAAAATTTTGGCAGCATATCCCTTATAATACGCCGCCCCGAGAATTCAACTCGGCTCAAATAATCAACAACAACAACAACAACATCCTACAACATCAATAAACCCTCTCCAGTGCCATCACAACATCAAAAATACCACAAAATGCTATTATGACATACTTAGTAAAATAGGGAAGCATACATATAGATACACATCTACTATATTCAAGCCTTTCTATATACTCCAAGAACTATAATACATCACTCCACATCACTCCAACTCCCAACGTAAATCCCCAACATTAAAACATAACATTACACCTCCAATAGGCTCCAATTCGAGCTAACCTTCAAGAATACATTCACATAGTTTCCCAACACTTCTTTCAACCCACAATGACTATTTTCATGACAAATAAACATAAACACATGACTATAAATCAATATATCTTCATATGTAGGCTTGTCCCCAATTTCAAACACCAAATTCCAAATTCACAATTCAACTAACAACCAATACTCTTTTCATGTTTTACCTTCAATTTAACATACCCCTAACACACCCATAAGCTTTAATTCACATAAATGAAGCTAGAAATTAACGTACCTTTCAAACCCCTTACTAGACCCAAATCTTCATAGCCATCAAACCAAGCGCTTCCTTGACCAACTAAAGCCTCCACACCACTTAGGGGACCCAATATACTAAGCTTGAAGCGTTAAATAATCGAAAGATCGAAAAAATCAATTTTTTTTCCAGGTACTGTAGTAACCCGAGAGGGTTGCTCAGTTTCCTTGGCTGCTCTCTCTTGAATTTTTTTTCTAAGTGTGGGAAAGCTTTTGTCTTGCACACAAGATATATATATAAATCAAGACTCCACTAGAACCAATCAAAAGTTTCCACCACACATGACCCCACTAACAATTTAAATCCTGAAGATTACACTTTAGAATAAATTTACATTTGGTCCCAAACTTTACCAAATCGAACCAATTAAGGACTTACGGGTTCTAACTTATGGGTTCTAACATTGAGTCTAAGATATATTGGTCCTTATGTGGTCTTGAAGTTGGTTGGCTAGGTAGCTTATGAAATGAAGTTGCCTAGTGAAATGAATTTGGTTCACCCAGTGTTCCATGTTTCTATGTTGAGGAAATGTGTTTGTTATCCTAATGCTATTATGCCTCTTGATGTTGTGGTTGTTTTCGAGGATATCTTGACTTATGAGTAGGTTTTGATTCAGATCCTAGATTAGCAGGTGAAGAGATTGAGGAACAAGGTGGTGGCATCCATTAAGGTCCTTTGGAGGAACTAACAAATCGAAAGTGATACTTGGGAGGCCGAAGTGGACATGCAAAAGTTGTATCCTTATCTTTTCCACTCCACTCAAGCCTAAGTTACTAATTCTAAGTCCCCTATGTGATTACAAGTCTTATGATTCAGCCCCTATATCATTAATATGCATTCATGTTTAAGTTGGCAAGATTATGATGATTTTACACTTGTGTTGAGATTTTGAAAATGGTGATTTAAATGTGATGTTGCATTCTTGTTGGGGCAGATTTGTTTATGATCACACTCTTCTTTTACGTCTCTTTTACATTTGGGGATAAATGTTCCTAAGGGAGAGATATTGAAACGACCCCAAAAATTTCCAAAAATGTTCCTCGGAATGCCCAAAATTTTAAATTCCATATATCTCAAAATCTATTTGCTATTTTGAAAATACAATTTTATATTCTTGTTTGGTTAAAATTAGGTGATCTTGGGTCTAACGTTGATTTACAAGCGAAAGATTAGCAATTATGAAATTCCAAAAATGCCATCTCCAGAGGGGTTTTGGCTTCACCTCCGCGACGCGCCCCTGTTCATTTTGGGGACTTTTTTCACCTCCGCGACGCGCCCCTGTTCATTTTGGGGACTTTTTTTTTTTTTAGTTTTGTTTAAGGCTTCTATCTCTTGGGCTTAAGTATTCCCAAACACATTTTTACCCATACTTAGACAAATATTACTCAAAACATTTGCCAATACTCACTCAAACATTTAACCATATTGTCACTCTCAAAATTCAAGTCCCAAACCCTTATCCCAAGATAAGGTTGTCCTTCAAGGTTCTTCTTCAAGCTTCAAGTCTCCATCTCAAATCTTCATCAAGTTTATCTCTAAGATAAGGTATGTGGGTTTCTTTCATGGGTTCCTTTCACCTATGATATCCAAGTTCCCTTATACTCAAATTGAATGATTTAAAGTTGATTTAAAAATAGGTCTTGATTATTATGAAATTCACTGCACACTATGTTAAAAGCTATGTAAAGTTGTGAATGTTTTGCTATGTTTTAAGCTATAAATCATGGATCTATTGTAAGATTTGATGAGGGATTTTGATGTATATTGCTTGAGGGTGTTGCAAGGTGTTAATTCATGGTTTTACAGTAGATTTTCTTGCATGATCTCATCTCTATATTTCATCATTTTATACTAGCATTATACACCCTCTAAGTGTTTGACAAAATGTTCGGATGTGGTTTCTTGCGGAGTTGAAGGTCCAAAGCATGAGATATGATATGAATGACTATATGATGATGAAATGAGATTTTGTATATAATAACTCTATATAAAGTGTTGCACTAAACCATACCTGATCCGGTGGGATAAGAGCCCGGGTAACCAAGGTGGGGGTTTGTACTCATCAACCATGTGAAGGGTTTGTACCACACAACGACCAAGGGGTTTGTACCATGAATAGCTAGCTTTTGGTCTCTTCTACAAATATGATATCCTATATGAGGATGAGTTATTTATGCATATTTTACATAAGCATTGATCATACATGCCTTATTGTTATATTTTTCCTATTAGTTTATATTATGCATTTTGATTACGATGCCTATCTATTGTTGCATTGCATCCTACATACTTAGTATATTCAAACGTACTAACACATACTCTTGACTATATGATATCACCATGTAGGAATAGGAGCCCAAGTTGATCATCATTTCCATGTGGCTAGTTTGGTGCTAATCAAGCTAGTTAGTGAGTCCTCCACTTCGAGGACCTTAGTATATGCTCTCTTGTTATGTATTGAGGAACTCTTCTTTATGGTCTATATGACTATAAGGGTGAGCCCGATTGCTTTATCTTGGCCTCGCTACTCTTATCTATGTAGTAGAGGCGGTTGTCGAATATGTTATGTATCTATGATATGAGTTTGACTCCTTTCTCTTGACTATGATATTATGCAAGCTTTTCGTTAGCCTCCTTTGCCCCTATTCTTGCTCTTTAATGTTTTTACATGCTTCATGACTAATGATGTATAATGACAAGTTAAGAGGCTTGTTTGGGATTCCTTTGGGTTCCCCATTCGTCGTGTCACGTCTAGGCCCTAGGCTTGTATCGTGACAATCATAGAGAAATGAGAGGCACCCTGAAGTTAGTAAAATAGATCATCTATCCTTGGGAGAGGATATTTATTCTTTATCGTGACCTTGTTCAGTTGCCTATTTCAATACACATTCTAAGAGACTGATCTTTCTTTCGCACGAATAGGACAGGGGCACCCCATGGAGAAACACTCGGCCTAATGAACCCCATCTCTAAGAGAACTTTCAATTGTTCTTTCAACTCTTTTATCCCTTTGGGGGCCATCCTATAAGTTGGAATTGAGATAGATTAGGTATTAGGAAGAACATCAATCCCATAGCCAATCTCTCGATCAAGAGGGACTCTAGGCAGATCAAGAAACACTTTAGCAAACTCATTCACAAACAAGACTGACTCAAGAGTAGGGGACTCAATATCTTCAGATTTCACTCACACAAAGTGATACATACAACCCTTAGAAATCAACTTTCCGGCTCTAAGGTATGAGATAAACTTTCCTGTAGGTGCGACAGAATCACCCTTCCACTCTAGGACTGGTTTTTTTGGGAATTGGAACTTAATGGTTCGGGCTCTACTATTAACGGAGGCATATCAGGCGTGAAGGTAATCAATGCCAAGGATCACATCAAAATCAGTCATCACTAACTCAACCAAATTATTTATAGTATCACTATGATGGATGGACACTACACAAGCTCTATAGACTCTCTCAGCTCGAATAAACTCACCCACTAGAGTAGAAACATCAAAAGGTTGAAGAAGACTCTTAGGAGTTCTATAAAATCTACTTGTTATATAAGGAGTTACATAGATAATGTGGCACCAGGATCCATAAAAACATAACAATCAAGAGAAAAGACATGAATCATACCTGTCACAACACTAGGGAGTTCTCCTGATCATGATCACTACCCATGGCATACAAATAATTTGTGGCTCCACTTACGCCTGGCATAGTACCTCTCTGGATTCCTTTAGAAGTCGGGGTTGGTGCAGAAGATTTTGCTCGGTCAACCCACTTTGGAGACTCTCTATGATAATGTCCCACATGGCCACACTTGTAGCATACATCACTCCGCTCATAGAATTTCTCCAAGTGCAATTTAGCATACCTACTACACGTTAGGTTACCCAGTAAACCTTGAGCTGCACTTGCTTGTGACTGAGATCCATGGGATCCAACATTTTGGGACCTCTGATCATTCCTGATTCTGGGTGCAGGTGCACTTGCAGATGACAGTGCTAGCCCCATCTGAAACCTGTTACCTTTCCCCTTATGTCACGATCCAATCCTATGGGCCTAGGCGTGACTGGCAAATGGGAGAACCTGAAGGAACCCCAAACAAGCCTCATAGCATATCATCACATATCTTTGGTCGCGGAAGCAAGATATTTCATCATATGAAACATAAACAAGGTGAAATTGGCACTATAGGAGAAAGAGTTATATTTAAAGAACTTGAATATCATAAGTGAGTCAAAGCTCATACATAATAAATATCTTGTCCAGCAACACCTCTAACATAGAACTTAGCGGGGACAAAGAAAAGCAACCAGGCTCACCCTCATAGTCAAAGCATACCAAAAAGAAAAGACAGTCTTTATTACATAGCATAAGAACATAGATATTTCCCTCAGACATGAGGACTCACCAACTAGCTTGAATCAATGCCACTAGCCATGTGGAGGAGGAGGATGACCAAATAGAGTACCGGTTCCTACATGGTAACATCATGTAAACATAGAATATGGATTAGTACGTTTGAATGTACTAAGTATGTAGAATGCAATGGAACAAGAGATAGGCAACATAATCGAAATGTATAAACATAGATAATGGATAAAATAGTAATGATATCGCATGAATGAAAGATCCTTGAAGTAAAATCATGCTTATATAAATCATAAAATGTAAGTAGAAAGAGACCATCCATTGTCTAATGAATTTTCTACCTCCCATCCTAGGTGATTGAGGTATCAACCCCTCAATTTGGTTATTAATATATACCACTCACCTCTAGGGAGATTAACGTATCAACCCCATAATTTGGTAAATGAGGTATCAACCTCTCAATATGGTTAATAAGGTATCAACCCCTCAATTTGGTTAATGAGATATCAACCCCACAATGTGTTTAATAAGGTATCAATTCCTAAATTTTGTTAATGAGGTATCAACCCTTCAATTTGGTTAATGAACATCATCCCTTTTGTCATAGTGGTCAAGCCGTGGTACCCCCTCATCAAGACATGGTCATCTTAAAATAATATAGATAATTCTCATAAATATATCTCATAGAAACATTCATTTCATCATCATAAAGTCATTGAACTCATAAGACATGCCGTGGACCTTCAATTCCTCAAGAAACCATATTCGAACATTTTATCAAACACTTGGTAGGTGTGTAATAGGGGTATAAAACCATGCGATTTATAGATAAAATCATGCAAGAAAATCCATTGTAAAATCATCAATAAACATCTTGCAACACCCTCAGCCAATATAAGTCAAAACTTGTCATAAAATCTTACAATAGATCCAACATTTATAGCTCAAAACATAGCAAAACAATCACAACTTTACATAGCTTTAACATAGTTCATAGATATGCTCATACTAGTAAACCCATTTGTAAAATCAACTTTAAATCATTCAAACTGAGTAAAAAGGAGGTTAGGGCACCATGGGTGGAAGGACCCAATGGCTAAAACCCACATGCCTTAGCTTTGGAGAATTTCTTGGCGAAGATGAAGGTGAGAACTTAAAGCTTAGATGAATTCATTAAGATACAGAAGAGATTGTGACACTTGATTTTGGAGTGAAATATTAATATAAGGATTTGAGGGAGTATTTTATCAATACAATGAAGAACTTAAGGTTTTTGGAGCTTGAATGAGCATAAAAACGTCAATCTAGAGCTTAGAAAGGGTGGGAAAGGACCAAAGTAATCCTTCCTAGAAAGCTATCTAACGGCTATTACGAGCCCCGTTATGACCCGTAGGTAGCGCTACGACTTGAAGGACCCTTACCATGACCCCTAGGCTCAATTTTGGAGTCTTTTGAATATGCTATGAGCTTGACCTATGAGTCGTATGCGGACATACCACTCGTAACAGTGGGCTCGTATTGTAAGCTCCTAGTGTAACTCAGCACCGACAATCTTCAATAAAATAGCTATAACTTTTGACTTTGAACTCAAAATAAGGTGAAACCAAGTGCATTGGAAAGCTGATACAAATGGCTTTCATTTGACAAGTCGTTGACCACCCAGTTCAGATTTTGCTAAAAGTCATGCTCGTTTAAAGTTTACCCATGTATGGACCAACACCCAAAACTCAATTGATTAAGATGTTTTGAACTCGTCTAAGTACTAGGAGTCTCCCATGACCCTAATACACTCTTCAGCTAAACACATAAGACTTGAAACATGGGTACATAAGAGTATGTAGTTATAGGGTGTCACAATATCTCCCCCTTTGGAACATTCATCCTCTAATGTAAAAGAAATGTACATGACAAAAGTAATCATGAACCAATCAGCCCCAACAGGAATGCAACATTATTTTTAAAACACCATTTTCAAAATCTTAACATAAGGGTAAAATCATCATAAACTTGCTAACTTAAACATAAATGCATATGAAAAACAGAAGACTTGCAATCATAGAAAGGACTTGACATGCCATCATAAGCTTGAATAGAGTGAAAGAAATACAGATATTGCTTCTCCATGCCCGCATCGGCTCCTCGAGAAGCACATACGATAATAGACAACTCTTACAAGGGGCCTTGACAAACACTACATCCTCATCAATCAACTTCTCCACTCATCCATCCAACATCTCTACCAGGACCTCCTTCTAAGCCAACTTCTCCTCCACCTCACCCACAACTTCAAAGAGTTCTATAGCACTAGAGTCACCAACACATCCCCTCAACCTAAAAGCATGACAAACAAGATAAACCATACCCCTACCCTAGGCAATTCTCAAACTTAGGCAACCTTACCAACCTCTCTCTACACTTTATAAGGACTCACAATCCTCAACTCAATTGTCAACCTTAAATACACCTAACCAACTTGGTACTATAACCACCATCTTACCCTTGGGAGACAACCTCCACTCTGTCATCTTCTCATTTAAAACTTCCAACTCTAATAAGGTGGAATCAAAGCCTTGCCTAATCTAGACCTCTTAACCAAAGAAGATTTGGAACCATCAAGAATGCTACACCACCATGCTCAACTTCCCTAGCTTCCAATCTAACCGATCAATGGACCCTACTAGTATCCTCTTTGACACCATCAACAACACATGCTCGGCTACCTAGAGTACCAACTGCAATATTACGCTTACCGTGAAAAAATAATGCACACCCATCCATAATCCTTAAGGAATTCTAACCACCTTCTTGTTATCCACAATTCACACTTATCATATTTAGCAAATAACCTCTCATCCCCCAAGACTTGCAACACTACCCCCAAATAATTCACAAGCTTTAAATAAATCAATACTTCATTACTAGGGACCACCATAAACATAGCAAGATAGGGTTTTAAGACCTTATTCTAGAGACCCATAAACATAGCCAATGCATGAATCAACCAAACAACTCCACCAATACTAATAACGCTCAGTTGGGGACAAAGCTCAAACCAAAGATCAATCTTAGAGAAATGACAATCCCATTGTAGTTGACCAAATAGATTGAACATCCTCAACCATCATATAAAAGCCTTATGGGTTCTACAATCATTGAAAACATACTATACAAGTAGCCTAAATTATCCCAAGACCTCTAATACATAAGTTCATCCAAGGTCACAAGACAAGACTTAAAGTAATAAGATCTTGAAATAAGCCTCAAAAGCCTTACCCATTAACAATAGAATCACCAACAAAATATACACCAATAATTCCTCACAACAACTCGGGACACACAAGGAACCCAGTAGCAACCTTAAGAGAAATGGAAGAAATAGTGACACATCGGACCCATCAATGCATGTGCATCCAAGTCAAAGGAAACTTTAACTTACCGGTGGCAACATTGGGTGCCTTATTTTCACTTCGCCTTCCACGGAGAGCATAGAACCAATTGAGCCTTGGGGAACCACCTTGAGGATGAACATCGTCACCTTTACCTTGATTACGAGGAACATCCTTCCCCTTATAACCCTTCTCACCATAATGGAAACAAGCATTGGTGCCTTTCAAGCATGGTCCTCTATGAACCTTACCATATGTTGGACACATAGCATCATCACTATCCATATGACGTTGGAACTTCCTTCAAAACGGGCCCTCTTGGCCTCCTTACCCCTTTTCTTTCTCATCGTTTCTTCCTCCGATTTTTTGGCATACATCATCAACTGAGAAAAATCCATGTCTCCAGTCAACATAGCAGACCGATATTCCTCTCTCACTAAGTCGGAGACACCCATAACAAATTTATTCATCCTAGTCCTTGCTTCAGACACCAATTGATGAGCATATTTCAAAAGCTAGGTAAACTCTAGGGCATACTCCCTCACACTCAAAGAACCTTGTTTCAAGTTCATGAACTCCACCAATTTAGCTTCCCTAACCTCAAGTGGGAAGAACCAATTAGGAAAGGCCACTTTGAACTCCCTACATAGAACAATATTTCCATTTCCCTTCTCTGCCTTCCATTGATCATACCATATTTGGGCTACCCTTTTGAGTTGGTACGCCGCCAACTTTGCCTTTTCACTCGGCCCAATGCCTATGATAGTAAAAATCTTGTAGAACTCATTAATGACCTCTTGTGGATCTTCATCTACCTTCCCATAAAACACCAAAGGATTCATCCTTATGAATTCCCTTACCATAGCTACCGGGGTAGTAGTATGAGGGGCTTGGGCCTCTTGGTTGACTTGGTTCGCCACAACACAGGAAAGCATAGTGAGAGCATCCTGGAACTCACCATTGGTAGGTTGCTCCTTGGGAGTTTGGGCCCTTCTTCCTTGAGTGTTAGACATGATCTAGCATAGCAAGGAACAATCTTTAGGGGGAATGCTTACTTTGACACTATAGCATGACTTAGAATATAAAGAAGGGAAACTTTTCCTAAAACATCTCATAGCCTCCAACTCATAGTTGTGGTGCATAACATAATCATTAATAAGACTCTGATCGACGCAGTTTGTTGGAGTCCGAGGATCTATCAACCTAGTGCTCTAATACCATCTTTGTCACAACCCAAGCCTAGGGCCTAGATGTGACCGGCCAATGGGGAACCCGAAGGAACTTTAAACAAACCTCATAGCATATCGACACATATCTTTGGTCATGGAAGCAAAATAATTCATCATATAAATCATAAACAAGGGGAAATTGGGACAATGGCAGAGAGACTTATATTAAATAGCTTGAATATCATAAGTGAGTCAAAGCTCAAGCATAATACATTTCTTGTCCAACAATACCTCTAACATAGAACTTAGTGGGGGACAAAACAAGCAACTCGGCTCACCCTCGTAGTCAAAGTATACCAAAAAGGAAAGATAGACTTTATTACATAACATAAGAATATAAATATTTCCCTCGGACATAAGGACAAACAAACTAGCTTGAATGGATGCCACTAGCCACGTGAAGGAGGATGATTACCAAATAGAGCACCAGTTCCTACATGTTAAGATCATGTAGTCATAGAGTATGCGTTAGTACTTTTGAATGTACTAACTATGTAGGATGCAATGCAACAAGAGACAGGCAACATAATCAAAGTACGTAAACATAGACACTGGATAGCAAAGTAACGATATGACATGTATGAATGATGCTTGAAGTAAAATCATGCATATATAAATCATAAAATGTAAGTAGAAAGAGACCATTCTTTGGCTAATGGTTTTACCACCTCCCATCCGAGGTGATTGAGGTATCAACCCCTCAATTTGGTTATTAACATACACCACCCACCTCTAAGGTGATTTAGGTATCAACCCCACAATTTAGTTAATGAGATATCAAACCCTCAATTTGGTTAATGAGGTATCAGCCCCTCAATTTTAGTTAATGAACATCATCCTTTTATCATAGTGGTCAAGGCGTGGTACACCCTCATCAAGACATGGTCATCTTAGAATAATATAGATAACTCTCATAAATATAGCTCATATAAACATTCATTTCATCATCATAAAGTTATTCAACTCATAATACATGCATTGGACCTTCAATTCCTTAAGAAACCATATCCGGAAATTTTATCAAACACTTGGCGAGTGTGTAATACCATGCAATTTATAGATGAATTCATCCAAGAAAATCCATTAGAAAAATACCAATGAATACCTTGCAACACCCTCAAGCAATATACATCAAAACTCCTCATAAAATCATACAATAGATCCTAGATTTATAACTCAAAACATAACAAAACAGGCACAACTTTACATAGAATTAACATAGTTCATAGACATGCTCATACTAGTAAATCCATTTGTAAAATCATTTTTAAATCATGAAATTTGAGTAAAAAGGAGTTTAGGGCAACATGGATGGAAGGACGCAATAGCTAAAATCCACATACCATAGCTTTGGAGAATTTCTTGGTGATGATGGAGGTGAGAACTTGAAGCTTGGATGAATTCCTTAAGATCCGGAAGAGATTTGGACACTTGATTTTGGAGTGAAATACTAATATAAGTGTTTGAGAGAGTATTTTATCAATACAATGAAGAACTTAAGGTTTTGGGACCTTGAATGAGCATAAAACGTAAATCTAGAGCTTAAGGGTAGGAAAGGACCAAAATAACCCTTCCTAAAAAGTTGTCTAACGGCTGTTATGGGCCTCGTTACTACCCTAGGTAGAACTACGACTCATAGGACCCTTCCCATGACACCTAGGCTCAATTTTGGAGTCTTAAGAAATTTCTATGAACCTGTCCAACGAGTCATACCCCGACCTACGACTCGTAACAGTGGGCTTGTAGTGCAACTCTACACTAACAGTCTTCAGTAAAATAGCCATAACTTTTGATTCCTAAGTCTAAATGAGGTCAAATAAAGTACATTGGAAAGCTAACACAAAGCGCTTTCATTTGACATGTCGTTGACCACTTAGTTCCAACTGTGCTAAAAGGTATGCTCTTTTAAAGTTTACCCTTATATGGACCAACACCCAAAACTTAGTTGATAGGGATGTTTTGAACTCATCTAAGTACTAGGAGTCTCCCAAGACCCTAACACTCTCTCCACCTAAACACATGAGACTTGAAACATGGGTACATAAGAGCATAGAGTTATAGGGTATCACAATATCAACCCCTTGGGAACATTCGTCCTTAAAAGTAAAAGAAACGTACATGAAAAGAGTGATCATGAACCAATCATCCCAACAAGAATACAATATTACATTTAAAACACCATTTTCTAAATCTCAACAAAAGGGTAAAATCATCACAAATTTGCCAACTTAAACATGAATGCATATGAATGACATGGGAGCTGAAACATAAGACTTGGAATCTTAGAAAAGACTTGACATGTAATCACAAGTTTGAATAGAATGAAAGAAATATAGATATTGCTTCTCCGTGCCCGGGCTGGCTCCCCGATAATCACATACGAATAGACGACTCTTCCCAGGGGCCTTGACGAATACTACATCCTCATCAATCAACTTCTCCACTCATCCATCTAACACCTCTACCGGGACATCCTTCTAAGCCAACTTATCCTCTACCTCATCCACAACTTCAAAGAGTTCTACAACACTAGAGTCACCAACACATTCCCTCAACCTAAAAGCATGACAAACCATATAAACCATACCCCTACCATCGACAATTTCAAACTTAGGAAACCCTACCTACCTCTCTCTACACTCTATAAGAACTCACAAATCCTCAACTCAATTGTCCACCTTAAATATACCTAAGACACTTGGTACCAGAACCACCATCTGCCCTTAGGAGAAAACCTCCACCCTATCTTCTTTTCACCCAAAACTTCTAACTCTAATAAGGCGGAATCAAGGAGTTGCCTAATCTAGACCTCTTAACCCAAGAAGATTTGGAACCATCAAGAATGCTACAAAGCCATGCTCAAATTCCCTCAACCTAACTTCCAATCTAATCGATCGATGGACCCCACTAGTATCCTATCACCACTATCAACAACACATGCTAGGCTACCTAGAGCATCAACATCAACATTTAGCATTACCAGGGAAAAATAATGCACACTCATTCATAATCCTTAAAAGAATTCTAACCACATTCTTGCTACCCTTAATTCACACTTATCATATTTAGAAAACAACCTCTCATCCCCCAAGACTTACAATCTACCCTCAAATAATTCACAAGCTTTAAATAAATCAATACTTCATTAGTAGGGACCACCAACATACCAAGATAGGGTATGGAAACCCTGTTCTAGAGACCTATAAACATAACCAATGCATGAATTAACCAAACAACTTCACTAATACTGATATAGCTCACAACCATGCCTTATCCTTTAATTTGGCAGAAAAACATGTGCGATAAATGTTGTTGAGGTAGAGAGGGAACATTATGTTTCAACTTATTTTAGCTTGAGCAATTAAGCCATGTTTGGCATCTCAAATCCAACAGACTCCATATTTTATAGAATTTTCATAACCTTTCTCTTGCAATTGGCTAATGCTCAAAAGATTTGTCTTCAAATATGGAACAAAAAGAACATTAGTAACTATCTGGGTAAAATTTCTATTGGTGTGATTAGAACTCTCCCCTTTCCCATGAGTGCAACTCTAGAGTTATTCCCAAACTTCATGCTATCTCGAAAAGATTCATCCAAAGTGGAGAACCACTTATATAATTGCTATATCCAGAGTTGAAATAACACAAATTCTTGTCTGTTTCTTTCTTCATGTGTCAAACCATTAACAGAGATATCTTTTCTTCCTCTTTTTCTACAAAATTAGATTGCTCTCCACGCACCATAGACAAATTTGTTCAGCATTCAGATTTGTAACGAACAAAATTGTGGCACCTATAACATTCAAGTTTAGTCTTATCTAAGGGATTTTAGTTGTAGCCAACTCATCCCTTTCCTCTACCTTGATTGCCATGGTGCTGAGGCTGCTAATTATTTGCAGTATTGTCTCGACCCCTGGCTCTAGCTTTTCCTCTGTTGTATCCTTGTCCTTCGGAGCGATCATCTGAGGCATTCAATGCTACCTCTTTCTTTTCTTGTTTAGTGATTTTTTGCTCAGGGATCAACAAAGATCTTTGCAATTCATCAATTGAAAGTGTATCAATATCATGAGATACTTCAATAGAACAAATGACAAAATTAAATTTCGGTGTCATTGTCCAAAGAATCTTTCAAATATTGTAAATTCACTTTAATTGTCACCATGGATCCACATCTTGTTGACGACTGTCATCACCCATGAAAAATAGTCCATAATTGGCTCTCCAGATTTCATTCAAAAAGTTTTGAACTTCAAATGAAGTGCTTGAAGTTGTTGCCTCTTTTCCCTTGTAGATCCTTGATACTTTTTCTTTATAGAGTCCCAAATTTGCTTATAAGTATCCTTAGAAAGAATGATTTCTAAGGTTGAATGACCAATTGCATGGAAAAGATAGTTCTTTGCCTTGAGGTCCTTCAACTTTGCTTCATATGCTTCAGTTCTTTGTGTGTCTATCACTGTTATACCTGTTGATGGTCTTGGTATGCCATTCCTAACCACTTTCTAGTACTCCTTAGATCTTAGAAGATTTTCCATCAACATTCTCCAATTATCATAGTGACCATCAAAGCGAGGAATGGTTGCTTGCAAAAAATTTTTAGAATTCATCGATTCAGACGTTGCTACTACAATTTTTGTGTGTGTTTTTCTCTCAAACTAGGTGCTGATACCACTAATGTAAACAAAGACTAACATTTAGGAGAGGAAAAAAGTACTAGTACTCTATTCAATTGGCTAAGATTTTTCTGATACTTGAATTACACCATTGGACTTTTTAAATAGAGCTTTATTAACAGAAAAAGAAAGATAGCAGTCACTAACTCCTACTATCACTCAATCACTAACAACTAAAGATTCTTCTATCCTAGTTTTATTACACCAAGAACTTAGTTCCTAAAGACTTAGCCAATTAAAAAGACTTGGAATTGAAAGAGAAATAATAACAAACATAGGAGAAATAAAAAAACTTAATTGGAGTTAAAATGGAGAATTTAGACCCCAACTTGTAATTTTAGTTGAATTTGGATCGTACTTTGACTTTGGTCAACATATTTAGGGTTTGAAAGCTAAAATCAGAATCCTAACAATTCCAGTGATTTCGAATGGTGAAACTAAAACTAGAAATGATGTCACTGTGGTTTTTAGAGTTTTCAAGGGAAGTTTGGGTATTTTGAGTTTTAACTAGTTTCTTTGAGTCCTATTCGATTCTGGGGCAAGGAGGCATCAATTTAAAATTTCAATGGTTCCATTGAGTCTGAAACATTGATTTTGGTAGGGTTGAATGTTTGATTAATATGTATCAGGTTCTAAATAAATTCCAAGGATCTATTCTACGATTTGTGAGTTGTGCAATTCCTGATATATGATGTCTTATGTAGTACCCTTTCGTTTGCAATATACCTTTCACGTTTATGGAAGTCAAGCTTTTAAACCTCTGTATTCATGAATGAGGGCTCCATGTTCATAGAGATGTGACCTCTTTGACCTCCACATTTGCGGAGGAGAGCTCAGCGTTCACGGGAGAGGGCTTCACATTTGTAGAGTGTTAAGTCAGGCTGACCTCCAAGTTTGCTAGAGTCTTTTAAAGTTTCAGAGTACAAAAATGTCTAAAATCGTGTGTTGATTTAAGTTGTTAGGTTTCATTATTTTTCATCCAATTTTAATATTCTATGCTTGATTTTGGAAAAATTTCCAACCAAATTAAAGACAAAGCTTTTGGATAATGTATTTCATTCTTATATCTTTTATTTCCATTGATTAATTCATGATTTTAATATCATAATTTGGGTTTTGAATTGGGAAATTTGGGGTTTTCTTGGATATTGATTGTTGATAAATAAGTGATGAATTTGAGCTCACTTCAAGTCCTTTTTCGAAATGGTTTTCACGACTAGATTTCTTATTATTTAGGAAATATTTTCACATATGAAT
This sequence comes from Solanum ossicruentum, assembly GCA_025774065.1. Classification (NCBI taxonomy): domain Eukaryota; kingdom Viridiplantae; phylum Streptophyta; class Magnoliopsida; order Solanales; family Solanaceae; genus Solanum; species Solanum ossicruentum. The sequence continues at coordinate 16,087 of JAOTQR010144723.1, forward strand.
TTTCATATTTTGAAAAACTTTTTCGGTATAAGATTTTTGAACCATTTTACCCTTGTCACGCAATTGTTTGATTTTAGTGTCATTAGTTTTGTAATGTGATTGTGATGCTATATTTGACTAGATTGTGGTGATTTGGAGCACTATAGAAGGGGATAAAATCATGGATTTAAGTAAATTGAGACATCGATTAAGCAAAGTGAATTTCTAACTTTTTATTAAGTATGATTAAACCTTGTACTCTTTGATTTGATTGGAGTTAGGTGATTTGAGACATGAAATGGGTTAGAATTATACTATTATAGACTTTGATCATAGGATTTCAGATTGGATACTTGTAAATATTGTGAATCCTTGACAAGTGAAATAATTGTGGGATTGTGACTACTTGAGAACATGTGTATCTAGTGTTGATTTTGAAACTGTACTAATATTGAGATTTGTATTGATATTGAGGTTGCACCAATATTGAGAGTATGATGACATTGAGATTATGATGATATTGGGATTGTGATGATATTAAGAATTGTATTGAGATTGTGATGATATTGAGATAATATAAATTGGATTCACTTGTTACTTGTGTATTGATATTTGTGGTGTCTACAACCGAGAAAGGGCAAGGTAGCATGCAGATTGGTTGCTAAAGTTTCTACTGGCCGATGATTAGTCAAGGTTTCTATCGGCATGCTAGATATTCTGACAGATGATATGTCCGAGGTTTATGCTAGCAAAGTTCACAGATTCATGATCCATGCGAGACCCCCACCAGTTTCGATCTGATTATATCATTGGATGTGTATGGATAGACTATGCATCATGATTACTTGACACTATATCATATTATTTACATTTTATAACATGCATTCTATTTCATATCATCCCTTTTTTGAAATTATGTCATGTACCATGAATAATGTGTTGAATATTTTGAACCTTGTAAATTATTAATATTAAACAATTAAAAGATTATTATATGTGTTGATAACTTGGGCCTTGTAACATCGTGAAGATCGGAGTATTGGGATTCTATGTTATGAGTCTATGACCACTTATATTACTAATTGACTATTATACTACTTGACTGTAGGAGTCATTTGATTATATTGAGATAATATTCTATAATGTGTGTGTGTGTGTGTGTATATATATATATATGTGTGTGTGCGCGTGTGTATGTGTGTCTTTGTGTGTGTATGTGTGTGTGTATGTATAGATCTATATTGTTGCTGCTGTGCTGGGACTTTTCTGAGTGCAGGTATGTAATTTGGTGGTATGTGGTGTGGTAAGAGTACTTGTATTCTTTATTGCCTTACTTTTGGTGTAGTTTCCATTTGTTGAGTACTTTATTGTTTGGTGTTCACTCCAGCTACATTTATGTAGGTTGTGAGCCTGGTTCCTCTTGATTTGATTTTTCTCATGGTAAGACCGAGCTTTCCGATTTTCTAAGAGGTAGCTACTTGTCTTTTCAATAGACCCTCAAGGATTCTATATTTATTTTATGTTCTATTAAGGAACTAAACATTGAGAATAGTATTTTCTTTCAAGTGTTATTACTTAGTGTCTTGTACATGTGACACCAGTTTTGGGATGGTTTTAGTTTGGTTTCCTTATGCTTATCTACTATTTTAGACAGTTTTATCTTCTATTTTTATTATTATATTAGGCTGTTTAGGTTTAAGATGACTCACCATGGTGGGATTGTGTAATGACTTGGTTGCTCCTTTTTTAAGTTATCTGTGAAAATTACTGTTTTTCCTTTTTGTAAGTTACTTTGGGCTTATTTTATATTATCTGTATTGTTGTTAATGAAATCCTGAATTTTAAAAGTTGAAAATATAAGTTTGGGCACTTTTGGAAGCTTAAGTTGTTGTAAGAGTGCATTTTTGCACCATTCTAGGTTTTTTGTGTCGGATTGGAGATCCATTGATTCCATTCTCTCTGGAATGTCAAAACTGGTCTATGAGAATTTACAGAACAAAATTTGGAGTTGAGGTTTTTATGCACCAATTTGTGTTTTTAGTTGTTTCCGGAACTAAAGTTTGACTTTGGTCGACTTTGGAGTTTGCAAGCTTAGATCAAAATTCGAATGGTTCATGTAGTTCCGGATGGTGAAACCTAAGCTGAAAAATATTTCATCAAAATTTTTTAGAGTTTTCTATGACCATTTTTGTATTTTGAGTTTTAAAGTAGTTTATTTGAATTTTTTTGTAAATATGTTGTGGAGACCTCAGAATTAAATTCTAAATATTCTATTTGGTCCGGAGAGCTATCTTTGGTAAGAATACATATTTGGTTCATGAAATTCTTATTTTGGATGAGTTTCAGGTGTCCATTCTGAGTTTTTGTAGTTGGTTGTTTTTGCTGGTGCAACAGATTAACTGGTGCAGGCATATCTCTTCTCCATGTTCGGGGGGTAGTCTCCTTATTCGTAGATGTCTGGATATTATTACCCTCCATGAAAGTCTGCATATTCATAGAGGTCTGGGTATTATTACCCTCCGCATTCGTGGAGGATTGATCTACATTCTCAGAGTGCGTGCATGTTTCCCCCCTCTTGTTCCTTTGCTACGTTCATGGGTTGGTCTCTGCAATCGTGGAGGTCTTTAGGTCATCATTCTCAGCATTCTTGGGACTCCATCCATGCTTGCAAAGTAAATTTTAGCCCTATATAGTGGTATATTCCTGAACCACCATTTTTTTACTCCACTTCTGAATTTTCAAAGCTTTTGGGGCAATTTTGAAAGAAAAATTTTGAAGGATTTTATTAGGTAAGTATTTCTAACACTATATTAATTATTTTTCATAATTTTTATATTAATTTTGACTTAAAATTCATGATTTTGTATGTCCAAAATTGAAGATTTTTGGTGATTGATTTTGAAACTTTTAAGTATAATTTCTCCTTTGAGATGAACTTGATTTTTGTGGGATTTTCACCTATGGACTTCATTTTTCATGTAGAATCTGATTCTAAAGTCAATATTTAGATTTAAGAACTTCAAATTTTAGCTCTAATTTTAATCTTTTTCCCCTAAGCCTAATTCATGCCAATATGGGTGTCAGAATGCACATCTTGACACGTAATATCTATTTTTGATAGTGGTTGATCGATCCGAGGATCGTTTGGAGGATTGAGTTGATTGAAAGATTATCAAAGTGCGGTTTCCGCATCAAGGTAGGTTTGGCTTAACTTTTTCGCACTAGATTTGCAGGTTCCGTTACTTTTCTTTCATTTTGCTGCAAAAGGAAAATGATATCAAATGATCGATTCACCATTAAGAATAATAACCCCAATTTATTTGACATGTTGATGTTACTTAAGTTACACCTCCTTTTTAGAGGATAAAGCGATTGATATCAAGAAATAGAACCTTGTAAAGATTAGGGTCGAACCCATAGGGAATATGTAGACTCAAGAGGATTCACCAATGAGCAATCCGAATGATTAACCGACTTACTTCCCCAAAGGGGAGGTTGTAGTAATTAATGAGAAATATTACTAAACTAACTATCATAAGAGGGAAGTCAATATGGAGAGAAACTACGGTATTGTGTTCCCCATGATTCCCCAACTCAGTTGTCACGACCAACCCCACACGTGTAGGTATTGTCCGCTTTGGGGCGTTACGCATCGCCATCCCCCTCACAATTTTATCTCCTTGGGTTTTACCCCAAAAGGCGCCTACAAATCTACGATTCCAAAATCAACATATAGCCTAGGAACTCCCCTCTTTTTCCGATATAGGATTTACCTAAGTGAGCTACAGGCGTTATGTATCGCTGTCCCTGCACTCACCCCCCATAGGGACTCAGCGTCCTCGTTGAGGTTTGCCCCACCACCATACTAGCACAAAGTCGGCTCTGATATCATCTGTGACGAACGGCCCCACACGTGCATATATTGTTCGCTTTGGCCCCACAGGGCTGCACAGTTTTGTTCCTCC